>RJWK010032981.1:0-12106 GCA_004363435.1 Platanista minor | reverse complement strand
AAAAGAATGAAGAAAAGTGAATAGAGCCTACGAGACTTTATGGAACATCATAAATAGGGTCAATATATATATTATGAGAGTCCCAGAAGGAGAAGAAAGAAAGGGGCAGAGAGCTTATTCTGAAAAATAATGACCAAAAACTCCCCAAATTTGAGGAAATACATGGATATACAGATACAAGAAGGTCAATTAATTCTAAATAGGATAAACTCAAAGAGATTCACACCAAGACACATACTCAGACTGAAGAAAGTTTAAGATAAATCTTAAAAATCTTGAAAGCAGCAAAAGCAAATCATTATAAAAAAAGTGATCCTCAATAAAATTACCACAGGGTTTCTCGGGAGAAACCTTGTAGACCTAAAGGCAGTGGGATGATATATTTAAAGTGCTGAAAGAAAAAAAAACTGTCAACCAAGAATTCTATATCCAGGAAAACTGTCCTTGAAAAAATGATAGAGAAATTAAGACATTCCCAAATAAACAAAAAAATGAGGGAGCTCATTACCTCTAGACCTGCCTTCCAAGAAATGCTAAAGGGAGTCCTTCAAGTTGAAACAAAAGGACATTTGGCAGTAGTAACTTGAAGCCATATGAAAATATAGCTTTCTGATAAAGGTAAATATGTGGTTAAACATAAAAATCAGTATTATTGTAATTCTGGTTCATAACTCCACTTTTTATTCTTTTACAGTATTTAAAAGAGAAGAGCATAAAAATAATGAGAAATCTATGTTAAATCTATGTTATGAAACATATAAAGATGTAATTTGTGACACATCAATAACATAAATGGGGGAGTGAAGCTGTAAAGGAGAAAGCTTTTAGGTCTTCCCTGGTGGCGCAGTGGTTGAGAGTCCGCCTGCCGATGCAGGAACACGGGTTCGTGCCCCGGTACGGGAAGATCCCACGTGCCGCGGGGCGGCTGGGCCCGTGAGCCATGGCCACTGAGCCGGCGCGTCCGGAGCCTGTGCTCCGCAACGGGTGAGGCCACAACAGTGAGAGGCCCGCGTACCGCAAAAAAAAAAAAAAAAAAAAAAAAAAAAGGAGAAAGCTTTTATATGCAGTTGAAGTTAAGTTGGTATCAGTTTAAAACAGATTGCTATAACTTTAGGATGTTATACATAATACCCATGCTAAACACAAATATCTATAGAATACACATAAATGAGAAAGGAATAAAAAAATGTGTCACTATAAAAATCAAGTAAACACAAAGGAAGGCAGTAAGGGAGGAAATGAAGGACCAAAAGGTATAAGACATATGGAAAACAAATAATAAAAAGGCAACAGTGAGTCCTTCCCTAGTAGTAATTACTTTAAATGTAAATGGAGTAAATTCTCCAATCAAAAGACAAAGATTGGTAGAATGGATAAAAAAAAAAAATCAGGATCAACTGTACACTGTCTATAAAAGACTCACTTTAGAACTAAGGACACATATGGGTTGCAAGTAAAAAGATGAAAAAAGATATTCCATGTAAATAATAACCAAAGAAGAACAAGCATGGCTATACTGATATCAGATAAAATTAACTGTAAGCCTAAAACTTATATGAGACAAAGAAGAACATTTTATAATTACAAAAGATTCAATTCAACAAGAATATAAAACAATAATAAACATATATGCACTAAACATTAGAGTTACTAAATATATGAAGCAAACATTGACATAATTGAAGGGAGAAATAGACAGCAACATAATAATAGTTGGAGACTTCAATATCTCATTTTCAGTAATGGTTGGAACAATCAAACAGAAGATCAATAAAGAAACAGAGGACTTGAATATCATTAGAGACCAACTTGACCTAACAGACATATACTAAATACTTCACTCAACAATATCAGAACACATTTTTTTCTCAAATGCACATAGAACATTCTCCAGGATAGATCATATGTTAGGCCACAAAACAAGTCTTACTGAATTTTAAAAGATGAAAATCATACAAAGTATCTTTTCTGATTGTAATGAGATGAAACTAAAAATCAACAGCAGAAGGAAAACTGGAAAATCCACAAATGTGTGGAAATTAAACAACACACTATTAAACAACCAATGGGTCAAAGAAGAAATCACAAGGGAAATTAGCAAATATCTTGTGTCAAAAGAAAATGAAAACACAACATATCAAAATGTATAAGGTGTAGTGAAAGCAGTGCTAAGGGGGAAACTTATAGCTGTAAAATGCTTACGTTAAAAAGAAAGGTCTCAGATCAACAACCTAAATTTACAACTTAAGGAACTAGAAAAAAAGCAAACTAAACCCAAAGCTAGCAGGAAAGAAATAATAAAGATTAGATCAGAAATAAACATAACAGAGGGTAAAAAAACATAAAATCAATGAAACCAAGAGCTGGTTCTTCAAAGATTAACAAAATTGACAAACCTGAAGCTAGCTTGACTAAGAAAAGAGGAGAGGAGAATCAAATAATTAAAATCAGAAATGAAACAGTATATCACTACCAATGTTACAAAAATAAAAAGGATTATAAGAGACTACAGTGAAGGACAGTATGCCAACAAGTGGATAATCTAGATGAAATGGACAAATTCCTAGAAACATACAACATACCAATACTGCATCAGGGAGAAATAGAAAATCTGAACAGATCTATAACTAGCACAGAGACTGAGTCAGTTATCAAAAACCTCCCAACAAGGAAAAGCCTAGGGTCACATGGCTTCACTGGTGAATTCCACCAAACATCTTGAAAAAACAAAGTTAGAGGTCTTACACTTCCTGATCTTAAAACTTATTACAAAGTTACAGTAATCAAAATGGTGTGTAATGGCATAAAGTCAGACATACACATGAAAGAAATAGAATAGAGAGTGCATAAAGTCAGACATATACATGAAAGAAATAGAATAGAGAGTGCAGAAGTAAACCCTCACATACACGGTCAAATGACTTTTGACATGGGTGCCAAGAGCAATCAATGGGAAAGAACAGTCTCTTAAAGAAATGGTGCTGGGAAAACTGGATATTCACATGTAAAAGGATGATGTTGGATCCCTACCTTATACTATATACAAAAATTAACTCAAAATGGATCAAAGACCTAAGTGTAAAATCTAAAACTATAAAACTCTTAGGAGAAGACATAGGGGAAAAGCTTCATGGCATTGTATTTGGCAATGATTTCTTGGATATGACACCAAAAGCACAGGCAACAAAATAAAAAATAAACTGAACATTAAAATTAAAAACTTCTGCGCATCGAAGGACACAATCAACAGTGAAAGGCACAGTGGTTGAGAGTCTGCCTGCCGATGCAGGGAACACAGGTTTGTGCCCCGGTCCGGGAGGATCCCACATGCCGCGGAGCGGCTCGGCACGTGAGCCATGGCCGCTGAGCCTGTGCGTCCGGAGCCTGTGCTCTGCAACGGGAGAGGCCACAACAGTGAGAGGCTTGTGTACCGCAAAAAAAAAAAAAAACAAACAGTGAAAGGCAACCCACACAATGGGAGAAAATGCATATCAAAACCACAATGAGATACCACCTCACACTCATTAAGATGGTTATTATCAAAAAACCAAAAAACAAGTTTTGGCAAGGATGTGAAGAAACTGGAATCCTTGTGCATTCTTAGAGGAATATAAAATGGTGCAGTTACTATGGAAAAAAGCATGGCAGTTCCTCAAAAAATTAAAAATAGAATTAACATATAATTCTGGGTATATAACCAAAAGAATTGAAAGCAGGGTCTAGAAGAGATATTTATACACTCACGTTCATAGCAGCATTATTCACAATAGCCAAAAGGTAGAAGCAACCAAAGTGCCCATCAACAGATGAATGACTAAGCAAAATGTGGTATATACATACAATGGAATACTATTTGGCCTTAAAAAAGAAGGAAATTCTAACAAATGCTACGATATGGATGAACCTTGAGAACACTATGCTAAGTGAAATAAGCCAGTCACAAAAAGACAAATACTACCTAATTCCACTTTTATAGGGTACCTAGAGAAATCACATTTACAGAGACAGAAAGTAGAATAGCAGAAGTCAGAGGCTAGGGGAAGAGAAGATTGGGGAGTTATTGCTTAATGGGTGTAGAATTTCACCTTTACAACATGAAAAGAGTTCTAAAGATAGATGATCATGACGGTTGTACAACAATATGAATATACTTAATGCCAGTGAACTTAAAAATGGTTATGATAATAAATTTTGTTATGTGTATTTCACCACAACTAAAAAATTAAAATAGAAAAAAATTATGATACATGCTAAAAGGAGGAGAAAAACACAAAAGTAAAAATATCTTAGTACAATGCTATAAATTTAGGGGGCATTTTATTATGACAAATAATTGAAAATAATATAAATTTCTTTCCTCTACAAAAACCAATTATATTCTAAGTATTTTTAATTGCTTATATGCATTTTCTATTTGTTATTGTGATAAATATATTTATAAACTTTGCTTAATATAATGGAAAAAATTTAAATTTTCACATCAAAAATAAAATTTTGGAGATACTTTTTAAAATAAAAATTTCGGGAAAAAATCTGAAAATTTTCACTTTTAAAAATAAAAAGACAAACTCTGATTTCAGAGTTTCCTGAATTCTCAGACATATACATAAACAAATGTGTATTAAAACTAATTAAAATATCTGGTTTCAATATATTCTGCCTATTTCCACTACAGTATGTTTTTACTTACGATTTGATCCTTGTACTAGTAAAAACATTGTCTATCAGTGGGATGTCTGGCATGATCTATAGCTAGCAAGGCTGATATAAATGGGAATTTGTGAACTGATGAATATAACGTCTACAGATTATAGAGGAATACTATTTTAATGATTAGAGTAGAATAAAAGAAGATGTTAAACTCTCAAAGACTGTAATACATTTAGAAGACCTAAAGCTTGATGCTATTTTCAGACCACAGAAGTATTACAATAGTCACTCAGAAATTTGGGACTAGTCAATCTATAAGCAGTAAATCTGTTAAAAGCCTGAAACAGATGAATAATCTTTGATTTCCATACTCCAATAATGTTAATAAACTATCTTTCAAAAAATACGGAAATTAAAGTTAAATTTAGACTGCAATGTAGAGCTCTTTTTCAGAATATGCAGTGAAGTTTAGTAAGGCAGGAGACCTCTATGCAAACTGAGCAGTGATTTCTACAGACTATATAGTATGCCTGGTGGGAAAGCTTCTGATCTGAGTTGCCCTTCTAAGAGAGAGTAAAGTCTGAGGTGACCTTATTTTAGGAATTTCATTAGGTGAAGATTTGTCTTCATCTTTAGACGAGATGGCATTGTTTTCATCTTCAAAGGGATCTGAGGTAACTCCATTTTGAGATGGGGTAAAGCTTCTAGCATTTTTATAAAACGAAGTAAATCCAACATTATGAACAGGGAAAGTTACACTTTGAGAGGGATGATGTTGCACCATAGCTGAAGACATATTTCTACTGCGACTTTGAAAAACAAGATGAAAGGAATTGCTCCTTAACTGGTCTCTTTCTTGAATATCACTGGCAACTCCATGTTGTTGAGAGGAATAGGAAGTAATAGTTGGAAGAGTAAGCATGGCCGCTGTGCTTTGATAGATGCTAGCAACAGTGTTCCGACAGGCTGAGGAATTAGCTTTTGTTTCAGAATTCATAAAATATTTAGTGTTATATTCAGGAGAATAGGAGCTTATATATTTTCCAGCATCAGTAATACTCAAGTTTTTAGAAATGATTTCAATTTCATTTAGATTAAATATGCATTGACTTCTTGACTGAGGATCAAAAAAATTACTAGCACTCTCATAACAGGAAATTATATTTAGTTTTGGGGCAGAGAAAAGACTTCTGGATCTAAAGCGAAAATGTTCTGAGGGCGATTTTAAATGACTGAAGCTTCTTTTTTCTTCAGAGGCCTAGTTAGCTCTACTTTGTCCAGAATGAAGGGAAGCACTGCTTTTCTGAAATTTAGCAAATAAAGAATGTCTTCTTCCAAAGAAAGATGAATAAGAAGATGTATTTGATGTAGAAGAGGAAGTTTTACTTCCTCTAGGTGAACTGCCTCTCTGCATGAAAGGAGGATGAGCTGTTTTAAAATCAAGAGATTCTGGTGGTTGCATAATAGAAGAGGCTCCAGGGTGCAGGGGGTCTGAAGAAACTTGATCTGCAGGACATTTCGGTTGGAAGCTCTGGTCCTCTTTGCAGCAGCTAGAGTGAGAAATGTGTCAAATGAGAAAAAAAAAAAAAGGAGTACAGGTGGAAACCTGCCAAGCCTCCTGAAGAATAATGGCCACCTTATCAATATGGAAACAACATAAGAAATTAAGACAGCTGAAGTTGGTAGCCACACAGATGTATCCAAAAGAATGCCTAAGTCTAAAAGATTATTTCTAACTACCTACACAGTACCTGCCCACTATATTAAACCTTGGGAAGATAAATTGAAAGACTCAGGGAAGCAGGCACAAAGAAAATTAAGGGAGGGCACCAAAACAAAAGGATTCCCTGAATGTAAAGGTAGAACGTCCTTGTTTTGAAAATAATTGAGTTATAATATCTGTTTGAGACTATTAAACTACTATATTTAAAGGGGTTAATAAGTTCAATAAATTTATACCCTGCTGACTAACACATTTTAAAATATTAACCATGGAGAAAGCAGAACCTCTCTGGAGAGAATATTTCAGATAAATATCCAGATATTCCAGATATTCAGTTATTGTGGGAAACTAAAGGAAACATTAAAGCTTGGTTTATGAGTATTTCAATGTTCTTTAGCACACGAAACATATGGAGAAGTGTTTTTTTTATTTTAAAAGGCTTACCTTAAGCATTGTCCCATACTGAATTTAGTCCAAAGTAAATCTCTCCCTTCCTTCCTAAGCCGTCATCTTTAAGCCATAAAATGCCCTGTGTAGGTGGAACAGGTTAGAAGCTGAATGCTGAAGTTGCATGTAGAACTAACATGGCAATAACACAGAATATGATGATAGCAGATTCTAGAATCAAATGACATCAGTTTAGAATAAAATTGTCCTGTGGCTCATCTCTCTGACAAGCTGCAATTCATGTGACTGTGGAATGTGTATTTTAACTTCATGATGTTCCAGGAGACAGCCAACAAATCAAGGGACAAGGAAACAGCAGGATGGAAGCAGTAACATAGATGATCTCCGTACAGTCCTTTACTTGGAACTCTCTAACTAGCTGCCCTCCACACCCCTAGCCTACTAACTCATTCTTCTTTCACTTGAACACTTTTTACCCCAGGGTTTTATACCCTCCCATGATATGGAAAAGTTACTATTACAGACTTTGGTCTGAAGATATATTAAAAAGAAAAAAAAAAAAAAAAAAAAAAAAAAAAAAAAAAAGAAAGCCTAAATAGCAAATGTCACTGCCCCACAAATGAAACAAGCTAAATTTACCTTGGCAGTAAAGCGTGCCATCTGATTACATGGGCCACTTGCACAGACTATGGAGATCTGCTGTGCCACTGTTTATAACCCCTTGAAACAACTTAAACCCATTTAAAGACAAGATTAACAGAGCTATTAGAAAAGGAATATTGCCCTCTCCTTTTCCAAAACAACTTGGAGAACTGTCTATATAAGAGGTATAAGTGTATAGCCACCTATGACATAAAACATACCCTCAAATATATATATTTTAACTTCTCAATATCCTGTACACCCTACTACAACCTCCTGTTTTTGTTCCCTTTCTAACAACCTTCTTTGGGAAACCCTTGAACAAATCCCCCTTCAGAGGCTGAAAGCTCTCTAATTCTCATACAATCGTCAGTTTGTAATTTGATTTTACCCAACATACAAGCTAATGAATTAATCTGTTCCTGTTTCATGGTTGCTGGCAGAAGACACACGATTCTTGTGTAAGAGACCGAGGACTTTATTACTCACAGCAAATTAAGCAATGTGACCACCAGCTTATTTATGTTGGTCCTCCTTGACCTCAGGACCCACAAGGGCAATGCAGAGGGCCCAGACACTCTTACATTCGCAGTGAGCTTGCATTTCAAAGAAAGCCACACTGAGCTTAGGGAATCCCCCGCTTTTATAGCAAGCAGTAACCATATCTGCTGTTGGTCCAGAAGGGAAACATTACCTCATTCCTCAGGGCTTCTCACCACAAACCAGAGAAACGGCCTGGATAAAGAGTGGCTACACAGACCTTACCCCCTTCACAAAAATTAACTCAAATTGGGTCACAGACCTAAATATAAAATGTAAAACTATGAAGCTCCTAGAAGATAGCATAGGAGAAAACCTAGATAAATTTGGGTATGGCAATGACTTCTTAAATACAATACCAAAGGCATGATCTATGAAAGAAATAATTGATAAGCTTCTGCTCTGTGAAAGATAATGTCAAGAAAATGAGAAGCTACAGACTGAAAGTATTTGCAAAATACACATCTGAAAAAGGACGGTTATCTAAAATATACAAAGAACTCTTAAAACTCAACCATAAGAAAATGAACAATCTCATTTAAAAATGGGCCAAAGACTTTAACAGATACCTCACCAAAGAAGATATGCAGATGTCAAATAAGCATATGAAAAGATCCCTTCACATCATATGTCATTAGAGAAATGTAAACTAAAACAACGAGATACCACTACACACCTATTAGAATGGTCGAAATGCAGAATACTGACAACACCAAACACTGGGGAGGATGTGGAGCAGCAGGAACTCTCATTCATTGCTTGTGGGAATGCAAAATGGTACAGCCAATTTGGAAGACAGTTTGGAGGCTTTTTACACAACTAAACATACTCTTAACCATACAATCCAGCAATCAAGTGCTCCAGTATTTCCCTAAATGAGATGAAAACTTACGTCCACGCAAAAACCTGTACATGGATGGTTACAGCAGCTGTCTTCATAATTGCCATAACTTGGAAGCAACCAAGATGTCCTTCAGTAGGTGAATAGATAAATAAATTATGGTATATCCAGACAATGGACTATTATTCAGCACTAAAATGAAATGCGCTATTAAGCCATGAAGAGATACGGAGGAAACTTAAATGCACATTACTAAGTAAAAGAAGCCAATACAGGCTACATACTATATGATTCCAACTATATGACATTCTAGAAAAGGCAAAACAGTGGAGACAGTATAAAGATCAGAGGTTGCCAGGGCTTTGGGGGGAGAGAGGGATGAATAGGCAGAGCACAGAGGATTTTTAGGGCAGTGAAAATACTCTGTATTATACTGTAATAGTGGATACATGTCATTATACATTTGTCCAAACCCACAGAATGTACAACACCGAGAGTGAACCACAATGTAAACAATGGACTTTGGGTGATTACGATATATGTATCAATGTATGCTCATCAGCTGTAACATATGTACCACTCTGGCTGGAGCTGTTGATAATGGGGGAGGCTGTACATGTGTGAGGGCAGGGATTGTATGGGAAATCTCTGTACCAACCCCTCAATTTTGCTGTGAACTTAAAACTGCTCTAAAAATGTAAAGTCTCCGTTTTTTTAAGAATTAGGGGAAAAAAAGGGTGGTCAGGGCCTTACATTCTTGATTCTTGGCATACCTAGCAAGATGTGTAAGCGAATAGGAAGTCCAAGGAGGACTGCCTCTCACTATAGCAATCTATTATTTGCTTCCCTTTCTTGTGAGATTATTGTCTATTGTTCCTAAGTCACATTAAGATCTGTGAGTACCTTTTCCAAAAGGACATCTTTTGCAACTGAAACAATGGATTATATAATACTTATAAAGTCTCTATTAAAAACTTCTCTTTCCAAAAGTAGACCAGTTTGTTGTTTAACATTCCCACTAAAGGCCTCTAAAAGAAGCACTTGCCCACTGAGCTACCCCAAAGGTAATGATGCGGTTATGACAAGATCTCAATGCTGACAAATACTTCTGCCCAAAGGAGGTAATGAACGAGGTCAGATCACTCCCCTCCTCACCCCACTGAATAAATCTACAATTATCAATTTAAAAAAAGTGTTTAGGGCTTCCCTGGTTGGCACAGCGGTTGAGAGTCCGCCTGCCGATGCAGGGGACACGGGTTCGTGCCCCGGTCCGGGAAGATCCCACATGCCGCGGAGCGGCTGGGCCCGTGAGCCGTGGCCGCTGAGCCTGCACGTCGGGAGCCTGTGCTCCGCAACGGGAGAGGCCACAGCAGTGAGAGGCCCGCGTACGGCAATTAAAAAAAAAAAAAAAAAAAAAGTGTTTAGGTGTGCATGTCTGGGGGGTAGAGAAGAAGGTCCAGATCTGCAGAGACGTTTGAAAGGAAAAGAAATTGCATACTAGCATGAGTAATATCTAAAGGTTGTGTAATATTTTTCTGGATAGAGTACTTATCTAAATCTCTAATCCTAAAATCACCCCCTCATTGCTTATTTTTAAGAGAAACTTAACTAGACACAGACCAAAAGAAGTTAGTAAACTGTCATAACAGTAAGCATTTAAAACGCACTTCTCCTTCAGTCCCTTCCCAATTCTCTTTATTCTATCAATTCCATATTCCCAGGTACCTTCTGCATTCATCATGTCCTATGGTTACCTAAACCTCTTCCTTTTTCACCTCAGCCGCTCTAGTCCCATCAAGACTAATGCCTCATCATTATATTCCTCACTATGCCTCAGGGACATCTTACTTATCTATAACTATAATTGCTAGTAATTAAAATTATAATCCTGTCATGATATCTCAGCTGAAAGTTAGAAACTCTTCTAGAACAAAGCTTCTCAAACTTTAGGGTACATCAGAGTCACCAGGAGAGCATTTAAAAATACAGATTCCTGGGCATAACTATAATTGCTAGTAATTAAAGTTATAATCCTGTCATGATATCTCAGCTGAAAGTTAGAAACTCTTCTAGAACAAAGGTTCTCAAACTTTAGGGTACATCAGAGTCACCAGGAGAGCATTTAAAAATACAGAGTCCTGGGCACAATGCAGAGTCCCAGAGATTCGGATTCACTAGGTCTGGGGCTGGTCTTGAGAATGCAAATTTCCATCAAGCTCCCAGGATAGGTGGGATATGGATGCTGCTGGCCCACAGACCACACTTTGAGTAGCTCTGATCTAGATCATCTTGGTAATAAACAAACCCTAAAGTGATGGTTAAAAGGAACCTCACAGCAGCTTCCTATCTGATCTGGAGTCCAATAAGGACAAGGACCATGAATGGTATCAGGACTGAATGTCCCTCCTTTCTTGGTGCCTAGATGCTAAGTCCCTTTAGGGACCTAGCTTACACTTGAGGAGAAGTAAGAGGGAGGAAGAAGGCGGAACCCTGAATGTGACTGAATCTTTAACACAAAATAACTAGCTCTAAACTAGAATTGACAGAGTTAACTTGAATTGGCACATTCAGATTTTCCCACATCAGCCAGATTCTCCCACATCAGTGATAGTGGGCTACTCTGAATTCAGTTATAAAGTACAGTTACATGTTTAGCTGATCTGAGTGTAGTGAATGTAAATTATTCAATCTATTACATGATATGAATGATAGTTATTTGTATATTTACCAAATATACCTAATTATGCAAAATAACAATAATGTTCATCACTAAATTACCACCAGGTTAATTATTTTCTTTCATTACAATATTAAACTCTAACCACATAGGTTCACTGTTTGTAGTTTGTTACTCAGATAGCATGATTATCTATGTGATTTGAAAGGTAGAAAAAAATATGGCTTGAAGATCGCCAAATAATTTCATAGGTTATTTCTATAATTTCCTTATCCACTATTAGTTTCTTTTGAAAGAAAGGTTAATAAAATTAACTCACTAGACAGTAGTTACTAAATACAGTCTAGTAAAGAAACAGTACATAGTCAAGGGTTTGAACTGTTCTAATAACAAACAGGAAGTAGTTTTTAAAACAATAGAAGCAGGGCTTCCCTGGTGGCGCAGTGGTTGAGAGTCCGCCTGCCGATGCAGGGGACACGGGTTCGTGCCCCGGTCCGGGAAGATCCCACATGCCGCGGAGCGGCTGGGCCCCTGAGCCATGGCTGCTGAGCCTGCGCGTCAGGAGCCTGTGCTCCGCAACGGGAGAGGCCACAGCAGTGAGAGGCCCGCGTACCTCAAAAAAAAA
>RJWK010032980.1:0-23375 GCA_004363435.1 Platanista minor | reverse complement strand
GGCCTGTTACGCTTTTATCCTGGTCATTGATAGAAACGCTGGACTGGGCCAAGGCAGGACGCGGCATGTCACTGGAGGCCTCCCTCCGCCTTGACATTGATCCATTTATCAATACACTCGGGCACCACTGTGCTGGCAGCTCTACCGTTACCCGGCAGAAGACGCCTGTCGCCCAACGCATGCAACAGAGCAGGCTGCCCTGCAGCCCTCCTGGCCTGGCTGTTGGCACCCATTGCAGTCTCAGGGTGCTACTGGCTGCCTCTTCCTACGATGCACCTTATAAACACCCGGGTGGCCGCATCTTTCCTGGCCTCTCCTCCACACTCTGTTCTCATCACTCCCTCAGCCGGCAATGCTCCCTCATCACCGGGTCCTCCTGGAACTCTTTTTTTTTTTAAATTGAAGTACAGTTGATTTGTAATATTTTGTTAGTTTCAGGTGTACAGCAAAGTGATTCAGTTATACGTTCACATATATGTATATATCTCTATTCTTTTTTTCTATTCTTTTCCATTAGAGTGTATTATAAGATATTGAATATAGTTCCCTGTGCTATACAGTAAATCCTTGCTGTTTATCTATTTTATCTATGATTGTTTGCATCTGTTAATCCCATAGTCCCAATTTATCCCCCACCCTTCCCCTTTGGTAACCATAAGTTTGTTCTCTATGTCTGTGAGTCTGTTTCTGTTTTGTGAATAAGTTCATTTGTTAGATTCCACCTGTCAGTGATAGCATATGATATTTGTCTTTCTCTGTCTGACTGACTCCACTTAGTATGATCATCTCTAGGACCCCCCTGGAGCTTTTAAAGGCCCAGCTCGTGTGCTGCGCTTCCGAGGAGCCACCCCTGATGCCTCCAGCAGATCCAGGAGGGACTTCCCTGGTCTGTCCTTGGCTCGGCTGTGCTTCCAGAAGCCCCCAGCTCAAGGCTGGAATACCCACTGGGTGGTGCACACAGCATCTGGGCAGGACTCTCACGGCTAATTCAACTTGAGTCCTCCCCACATCCTGGGTGGGGCCCGTGGTCGTCATTCTAGGATATCAGTGGACTGAGTGACCACCTATTTGCACTCTTTTATGATCTGGTCAGGCAAGGCCCAACAGACTATGGCTTGTGTGGCCAAATGTGGGCTGATGCCTGTTTTTGTATGGTCTGTGGGTTAATGATATTTTTTTAACATCTTTAAAAGATTGGAAAAAATTATGAATGATAATATTTCATGATACATGACAATGATATGAAATGTAAATTTCAGTGTGCATATCTAGAGTCCTACTGTGGCTGCCTTCCCACTGTAGCCGGTAGAGGCCACAGTCGCAGGGCCACAGGGCCAAAACTACATGCTCACTGGCCCTTTAGAGAAAACATTTGCTTCCTCTCTTGGACAGAAACGGGACCCTAGTAGGGCACACATACATCCACAGACTACAAGCAATTATTTATTCAAGGAGTAGTGACTTGTAGCCAGTTTGTGCTGGACCAGGAGCTAAGCGCAGGCAACTTGAGGAAATCACATTTAACTGGGGGAAAGAGACAAAGAGGAAACACAAAATAATCCCATACTGTGAAAAAGTGGTGTGAATCACAGGGAAAGAGAATGTCTTAGAGCAAAGGGGCTGGGGATTGGGGGGGTAGGGTGGCTACAGAAGACTCTGGCAAGGGGAGCCACCCCGTAGGAGCTGAGGGCTGCCTGGAGGAGGGAGCAGGGGAGAGACAGGGTGGCTTGCGGAGGTCCTGCCAGAGGCCGGAGCAGCCAGACTGGATGCCGGGGAGGCCCCCTGGACAAGGAGCCTTAGGGGCATCAGGGTTCAAACAGGGAAGCCACGTGACCCGATTTTCATTCTGAGAAGTAACAGGCAGACACACAAATTAGCGCCGAGGACTGGACACGTGACAAAGAGGGGAAAACAGGCTGGTCTGGTCCCAAGTGACCCCTCATATTTTAGTGTGGACATGGAAGCTGGAATCCACGATTTCCCCCACACAAATAGTCTGCTGCCTGGCCTGCTGATGTTCCTCCACTCTCCATTCATCCTGCTTTCACTGGTCAGCCTGCTCTGGCCCGTCCTGAGCGGGGACTCAGGGTGGACAGTGACCAAACACCCTCTTACATAGGAGGGGACAGCTCTAGGTGGGAGTGGCCCTCGTGTGTTCACACGCACACACACACGGCCTGCGGTGGCAGTGTCACTGCACATATGGAGGTCAGGACACAAAGTCCCCGCCCAGGACAGCACCCCAAGGAGGTGACAAAGGGGGGATTTTAACCCGGGAGGTCTCCAGCCCAAAGCCTACAGCTCCCAGGATGAACAAACGCTCCCAAATGCACTCCAAGTGCCGGGGTCCCACACCCTTCCCCTGCAGACAGAAGCATGATATCCTGGCTCTTTTCAGCCCTGGCCTAGCATAGGACCCGGGAAGCCCTGGGCAGACTGAGATGGGGCCCCTGTGGTGAGGCAGGGCCCTTGGACGGGCAGGGCCACCCCATTTTGCCTGTGGGCCCCTGGTCTTCCCAAGGGCTCAGGCTGGCTCTGCTGTGACAGGCATTGAGTCAGTGTCCAGTTCCCCACTGGGCTGGGGCAGGTGCCAGGTCCTGCCCTGGGGAAAGTAGTGCAGAACATGAGAAACACAGAACACAGGCTGGGAATGCCAGGGTCTCTGATGATGTGATTGGAAAGCAGAATATCAAGGGTCCCCACTTGGTGCCGTCTCTCCCATCCCACCCTGACAATGGCTAAGACTGCCCACGTTATGCTCAGCAAACCCTTCTTGGGGATAATGGCAGCAACAACCAGAGCACAGGCCTGCTGGATGCCAGATGCCTCACCCCACAGTTCCAGGAGGATAAGGGATATTTCTCTTTGCTTTATGGGTCTCTCTTTCTAGTGTCTGGAACACAGAGCAGGCACTCTGGAAAGACTATGGAATAAACACATTGACCTAACCCTTGATTACAGTACTGACTGGAAGGAAACTCAGAGTCATGGCTGCAGTGTCTGCTTACATGGCAAATACCTCTTGTCCATTTGAAAACTGACTTACTTCAGGAGATTCACAGCAGGCACTACATATTCTGCTTTCAAATCTCATCATCGGAGCCCTGACATTCCCAGCCTGTGTTCTCTGTGTCTCTCAGGTACTGTGCTACTTTCCCCAGCACGATGTCTTTGCTTGTCAGGCTGGCTTGGTTCGTATCTGGGTCATCGCTGTTAACACAGAATCCTGTCCAGTCCCAGGACTCCCTGACTTGCCAGACCCCCAGTGAAGGGTGCACTGTCCCTATGGTCACCTCTAAGGTCTCAGCACAGCTCCCAGATCTGACCAGTTACCTGTCCTCCCTATCCCCATGCACAGGTCCTACATGTCCAGCTGCAGGTCATCTCTCTTAATTGGCCCGTGGCACGCTAGGCTTATTCAGTACACGGTGTCCTTCCATCTTCCCTTTTCAACTGACAAGGACCCTTCAAAACTGCAGGCATCCCTTGCCTTTTTCTTCTGCCTAAGATGCCAAGCCTTTATTGATTGGTCTTTCCACATTTCCCCTGACAGCAACCCAGACTGAGGCATAGTCATCCCTGGATGAGTCAAATCCCTTCCAAATCAGCCTACTCCCCAATTCTCTCTGCGCCTATAGATCCTGCATTTGGCTTCTGAATTAATCCACCCAAGACAAAACCTCCACTGTTCGTTCTCTCCCAGGAGAACCAGAGAGATAGCAGGGAAATGTGGGGGACAGAGGAGCACTCTGGGTGATGGGGCACAGGCCTCAGAAAAACCACTCTTCAGTAAAAACAATGAGAATGCTGGAAAAATTTATCAAAATCAACCTTTTCAGAACTCTGTACATGAAACAAAGTCTTGCAACAACTCAAGAAATGTTTCTTTTCAGGAAAAATGGCTGAATCGTAGTAAAAGTAGTCAACCTTGTGGCCTTTTGACTTACACCATACCCACCTCTCTTCCCCTACTCTGTGGCAGCTTTAAAAGCCAATAGCTTTAATGCCCCTGCAATCATGGTCCATTAGTCAGATGGCTCCAGAGAAACAAGGCCAACAGTACCAATAGGACACACACACACACACACACACACACACACACACACACACACACAGGTACATATAACCTAGTATGCATTTTCTATATATAAATATAGAAAATAGATTTACTATAAGAAATCGGCTTATATGATTATGTAGGCTGAGAAATCCCAATATCTGCAGTTGGCAAGATGGAACAGGAGAGCTGATGGTGGAGCTCCAGGTCCAGTCCAAGTCCAAGGGCCTGAGAACCAGAAGAGCCTACAGTGCACATGACAGTCTGAGATCCAGCAGGCTTGTAAACCAAGAAGAGCCAACTTTTCAGTTCAGGCTCGAAAGTAGGAAAAGACTGATGTTCCAGCTCAACCAGACAGGCAGGAGGAGTTCCCACCTACTCAGCCTTTTTTGTTCTATGCAGGTCTCCAACTGACCGGGTGAGGCCCACCCACCTTGGGGAGGGCAATCTGCTTTACTCAGCCTAACAGTTCAAATGTTAATCTTATCCAGATACACTCACAGACATGTCCAGAGTAATGTTTGACCAAATGTTTGGGCACCTCATGGCCCAGCTGACTTGACGTATAAAATTAACCATCACATATGGTGAAAATCAGTAGCCTCAGAACCATGGTAGGTATAAAAACTAGCAGCCTGACAGCCATTAGCAGGGACTGAATGAGTTTGGAGCTCTCCCCAAATCTCCAAAGCTAGAGAATTATCACTATGTGACCTGTTTGACAGTTAACTGGAAACAACCACTCAAAGGGATAGTCTTTATCTGACTTGATTCAGAACTCTCACTCTGTGCAAACAAGCTATATACCCGTGATGTTTGTCAGAAGCAATCAGCAGTGATTGCTTAATGTTGCAGCTACCTGAAGCAGTGACACCAGCTGCAGAAAAAATGCAAACTGTCTTAAAAATCTTTAAAGGAAAATTGGGGGAACACAATGTCCACAAGGGGCTTTGAAAAACTTTGAAATATTCCTGGGGATGTAGAAGGCCACACACATGTGCAGGGCTGTGCACAAGCCCAGGAAAGATCTGAGAAGGGCTCAGTCTCTCACCTGGACTGACCTTGAGAATCTGTGAATGCAGGAAGTGAAAGCTGAGGCAGGGCTGTAAACTGCCTGCCAAAGAATTGAAAGTTCAGCCCAAAGACACACAGAGCCCCTCAGCAAAGCCTGAGAGGCTTATTGATGAAGGCATTAAAGGAAATCTATGTCCAATCATTAGCAGAAAACTGAACTAACCAAGGAGAGACCCTAGTTGCCACACACAGCAAAGAATACAAATTTTACAGAAATAGTTTGAGAAAGTAACTTAACAAACAGCAGAATCAACAATAAGCACGGGGGGTTGAAGGGCAATCTGATTTCCAGAATTGTTATATTATATTATTTAAAATGTACAGTTCTCAGAAAAAAAACTATGAGACACACACAAAAACCAATATATTATTGTTATTGTATATATAATATATTCTTGTATACATTACACATAGTATATAGTCTTTGTATATTGTGTATATACAATGAAATTATCTATAATATTACTCACCCATGAAAAGTTAGGAAGTCTTACCTTTTACAAAAACATGGATGGACCTTGAAGGCATTTTGCATTATGCTAAGTAAAATAAATAAGACAGAGAAAGACAAATACTGTATGATCTCACTCGTATGTATGTTGAAAAAAAGCCAAATTTATGAAAAAAGATCAGACTTGTGGTTACCAGATGTGGATGGTGGAGGAGGGAAAATTGGAGGAAGGTGGTCAAAAGGTACAGACTTCCAGTTATAAGATAAATGAGTACTAGGGATGTAATGTACAATATGGAGACCAGAGCTGACACTGCTCTATGATCTATATGAAAGTTAAGAGAGTAAATCCTATAAGTTCTCATCATAAATAGAATATTGTTTTGTTTTTTTCTTTCTTCTCTTTTTACATTATTAGATGGGTGTTAGCTTAACCTATTGTGGTAACCGTTTTACAATAAATGTAAAACAAACCATCATGCTGTATGCCTTGAACCTATACAATGACCTGTGCCAGTTATTTCTCCAGAAAACTGAAAAAAACAATTTAGAGACACACAAAGAAACCTGAATATATGTACAAAAGTGGGGTAGGGATATGCAGTTAATAGAAACTCTCTCTAAGGAGTCCAGACATTAGGCTTAGTAGACAGACTTTAAACCAGATCTCATAAATAAAACAGACACAGATATCACAAGAAAACTACAGACCAATATTTCTTATGAATATAAGGGCAAATATCCTCAATGAAATACTAGCAAACCTAATCCAATAACATATAAAAAGGATTATATACCATGACCAAATGGGATTTCAGTGTTAGTTAAACATCCCCAAAACAATCAATATAATACACCATATCAGTAGAATAAAGAACAAGACAACACGACATGTCAGTATATGAAGAAAGAACAGTTGACAAATTCCAACACATTTTCATGATAAAAAACATTTAAGAATCTAGGAATAGGAAGAAATTTCCTCATCTTGATAAAAGATATATACAAAAATCTCACAGCTAATGTCACACTCAATGGTAAAATACTGCTTAAGATCAGGGATAAGACAGTGATGTCTGTTCTCACTACTTTTATTAGACATTTTACTGGAGGCCAAGTCAGGGCAATTAGGCAAGACAAAGCAATAAGAAGCATCCAAATTGGAATGGAAAAAGGAAAACAATCTCTATTCACAGATATCATAATCATGCATATTGAAAATCCTAAGGAACCCTCACACACACAAAACTATTAAAACTAATAAACAAGTTCAGCAAGGTTTCAGGGTACATGATGACTATTTGAACTCAGTTGTATTTCTATACACTTGCAGTAAACAATCCCCAAAATTATTAAAAACAAGTCCATTTACAAAAAGAGTTAGATACTTAAGAATATATTTAACAAAGGAAGTGTAGAGCTTGTTTACTGAAAACCACAAAACATTGCTGAAAAAATTAAGAAAGATCTAAACAAATGGAAAAAAAAAACTCCCTATATTCATGGATCAGAAGACTTAAGATTGTTAAGATGATAATATTCCCCGAATTGACCTACAGATTTAACATAATCCCTATCAAATTCCCAAATGACTTTTTTTTTTGTAGAAACTTACAAGCTGATCATAAAATTCATAGGGACATTCAATGGGTCCAGAAGAGTCAAAACAACCTTGAAAAAGAAGAACAAAGTTAAAAGGCTTACATTAAAAAAAAAAAAAAAAGACTTACATTTTTTGAATTTAAAACTTCCTTGAAAGCTACAGTAATCAATGTAGTGTGGTACTAGCATAGGGATAGAAATATAGATAAACTGAATAGAATTGAAAGTCCAGAAACAAACCTTTGTTTGGAACAAGTAGTGTTAACATGTGAAAGAATGATGTTGGACTCCCTACCTCACACCGTATACAAAAGTTAATTCACCATTGACTCTAGAATCTGACTCTTCTAAATAAGATTATTGGCTTTTACTAGAGATAAAACTGTAACACTCTTAGAAGAAAACATCACAATAAAACTTTGTGATCTTGGTTTAGGCAATAGTTTCTTAGATATCACACCAAGTTGGACTTCATCAAAATTTAAAACTTTTGTGTTTCAAAAGTTCATTAAAAGAAAACTTATGTAATGGGAGAAAATATTTGTGAATCAATCTATCAGATAAAATACTTGTATTCAAATATATAAACAACTCTTACAACTGAACAATAAAAATAAATAGATTTAAAGGTGGGCAAAGAATTTGAATAGATATTTTTCCACAGAAGATATATAAATGGTGGATGAGCACATGAAAAGATGCTCAACATCATTAATCACTAGAGAAATGCGAATCCAAACCACAATGAGGTACCACTTCACAACTAATGGGTTGGCTAAAATTTAAAAAAAAAAAAAAAAAAAAAAGACAAGCAATAGCAAGTTTTGGCAAGGATGTGAAGAAATAGCAATACTTGTACATTGCTGGTGAGATTTTAAAATGATAAGGTCACTTTAGGAAAGAGTTTGCCTATTTCTCAAGATACATGGTAATGCAGAGTTACCATATGACTCAGCAATGCCACTGCTTGGTAAATATCACCCAAAATTGAAGCATATGTTCACACAGAAACTTGTGTATGAATGGTCATAGCAGCATTATTCCTAACAACCAAAATGTGCAAAACAACCAAATGCACATCAATTGGATAAAGAATAAATAAAAAGTAGCATATATATATAGAATACAATATTTTTCAGCCATAGGAAAGAATGAAGCACTGACACATGCCTCAACATGCAAGAACCTTGGACACATTATGCTAATTGAAAGAAGCCAATCACCAAAGATTCTGCTTACATAGAATGTCTAGAATACATAAATCCATAGAGATAGGAAGTGGATTAGTGATTTCCAGGAGTTGCAGGAAGGAACAGATGACCGCCAGTGGGTACAGGGTACAGAATTTCTTTTCAGGGTGATGAAAATGTTCTCTAATAACCAGTGGTGATCATACACAGCTCTATGAATATACTAAAACCCACTGAACTGTACACACCAAAAGAGTGATTTTTATGATATGTGAATTATAACTGAATTGTTATAAATTACATTATAAAATGAAATTAGGTCTTCAGCATGCTATAAACTACACAAATAAAGCTTGCATGTATGGGTCAGGGGAAACTTGAAAGAAAATGCTACTTTATCCGTGAGGCTGTTGAAGATCACCCGCTTTGGTTTTCTCTGTGGTATCTATCATCCTCTGACATCCATATATAGTAAAACCCAATCACGTGTGAAATCCAATAGCTCTAGTTGTGTGATTGAGGTTACCGGATAGCTGGTGAGTCCATACAGATAGCCATCTTGGTGTCTGGGGGTCCAGGTGCACAATTCACATCCTTCCCAGACCCTGCCCAAGTTTGGTGGCACCTGTCAATATCAGTGGAGATGATCTTGGACCCTGTGGTGTGTTTTCGGGGTTCTCCAGGAAAACAGAAACAATATGATGTATTATAAGAAATTGGCTCACAGGGCTATAGGAGATGGGTAGCTCCTAAGACCTTCAGACTGTGTAGGCAAGGCGGACACCCAGGGTGGCTGACGTGTAGCTCCAGTCTCAGTCCAAAGGACTGAGAATCAGGTAAGGCCATGGTGTGGTTCTAGGCTAAAGGTGGGAAAAAAAGCTGACGTCCAAGTTCAAAGGCCATGGGCAGAGAGAATTCCCTCTTCCTTGGGGGAGGGTCAGCCTTCTTTGTTCTCTTCAGGCCTTCAATGGATTGCATGAAGCCCACCCACATCAGGAGGGTCCACTGAGCCCAATGTTAACCTCAACCAAAATCACCATCACAGAAACACCCAGAATTGTATTTGACCTGATACCTGGGCACCCTGTAGTCCAGACAAGCTGACAAACACAACTAACCATCACATGGGGTCACCAGCTCTACCAGGCCAGTGGCCACAGTCCTAGGAGTATCTGGGTTAGTTGGCAAGTGTCTCAGCTGCTCAAAGCAGGAAGCTCAGACCCAGAGAATCCCCCCACCCCGTGGCCCCACCTGGCTGGTCCATTTCTCCCTGTCTTTGGAGCTAAGAAATTCAGTCCCCTTCCACTTTCTTTTCTTTTTTTACTTATTTTACTGTTTCTTCTGCCTGGAGTAGGGAGTGGTATAAGTGGGTGTTTAATAATATTTTGAGTAAGTAAAAATGAACCAAATTACCTATGGGTAATTTAACCATAACTAGAATGAACCAGGTAGCTATGGTTGAGTTTTTGTTTTCCACTGTGATCATTACTCAAGATGCCTTTCCTGCGAACACCCATCAAAGCCCAGCTTCCTAACCTCTGAGAAACTCAGGTCTCCCCACGATGTCTGTCAATTCCAGGTCGTATTCTCTGTTCTGGGTTCTGGAATCTAAGAGCGTGATAGGATTGGGCTTACCCCAACCCTGATTCACTGAACCTACTCTGCCCCAGCATGTTAAGAGCGTGCTGGCAGCTGAGGGTGACTGGGGGCCACGGAGGGCACAGGACCATAGCGCCCCAGTTCCCGCTGTTTCATACTTCTCATATCCAGATCTTCACGCCTACATTAGCTCCCTAGAAAGCTCTAAGTCTTCTCCTTCTGCCCAGAACAGTACAGCTATCCCACCTCCCATCCCCACCCCAACCCAGCCCTTAGGTAACAAGACCCACCCTCTGTGGGAGATGTTTAGACTTAGCATTCCTATTTTTTCCTATCACCACATATTTGGTGCATTCTGGTATTTCCCAATTCATTCACAATGGATGCATGTCACTTTGTATTTAGGAAACAATCAGCACTATTTTTTAAATCCCTAAAACAGCTCTCTGCTATTTCAGTATTTGCCCAGGCATAGGGGGTTGAGAATTTACCCCACAGGTCCCCTGCTCCAAGTGGGGTCAGACATTCCACCCTGGCGTCCACTCGCAGTCTGTGCCTTTAGCAGCCAGTCCTACACTCTCTAGCACCTTCTGCCTGACTCACTTCAGCTGTGATCCTTGGGGTCTAAAGTCCTGGGAAGATATGTTCTAGAAACCAGAGGCTTCTTTCCACCTCCTTGGTGTTTGTGTGTATGATGGGCATTGATACAGTTTAACATTGCAAAGTACAAAATTTAACAATTTTTATCCCCAGACTTCATTTTCTCTGTAAAGACACTGATGTTCTGAGGCCCTAAGAATTTGTCCACAACTGCAGAGCTGTTCAGGATAAGAGCTGGTGGCCAGGGCCCGGTCACCAGCCATCCCGTGCCACGCCACTGCGAGGCTCCTCGTCCAGCTGATCCTTGGCCTTTGTAGGTCCTTTCTGACCCCCCACAGCCCTCTCTCCCCTATTTTATCTGCTCAGGTCAGTCCCCGACTAGATGAGGCTCCAGTTCTCAATTCAGAAGTCACTTTTTTATTTCTGGTTTTAAAGGGCATATTATATTTTAATTTTAGAGCTATCTTTTTCTAAAATAATAAGAAAGAGAAACCAAAACCCAAAATGGGGGAGCATGCAGAGTCCTGAATCAAGATTGAGACACTGCAGCCAAACACAGTGGAAGTCAGAGGAGGGTAGGAGCATTGCGAGAGGACAACTATGACCCCAGAAAGCAGGTGACTCCACAGGGGAATGCAGCTCCAAAGTGGCAGGTGGAGAGAGGTACCAGGTCTGAGTTAGGTTCCACCCCCTCAAGTGGCAGCATTAGCCACCAGGAGTGCCACCAGCTTCACTGCTGGTTCTGAGCAGACACAGGGGAGCACCTCTCATGGAGAAAATTGTGAGGGGCCCCTGGGGTGGCCACTGGCTGGGATTGGCTGGCTGGGGAAGCTAGTGGAGCCCTGCACCTGCTCCCCCAACGTGGGCCCAGGGCAGACAGTGAGGGCTTCCATTTTTGCTCCACCTGGAAGCTCAGGTCCAGAACCCAGGAGGAAGACTGATGCTTTTTCCTGTGAGAAGCTGAGAAAAAGCAGTAGAGGCCAGCTAACTTCCAGGGAGCAGGAGTGTAATAATCTAGACAGCATCCTCCCACTGCCCCTCCTCCCTGGGGTACCCGGGGGGCAGTCAGCCTTCACTGGCAGGTCACCTGTGTCCCACACTGGTGTTCACTCACCACCTCATCCTCTGAGCTTCCTGAGCTAACACGGACAGGGCCTGACCTTTCCTCTGGGGGAAAATGAGCTGAAATAAGAAGGCATTTCAGCACAACTATTTCAGAGAAAAAACAGAGAAAATGGATTTCAGATGGCATTAGAAATAAAAATGTAAGAACTGATGAAAAATTAAAATTCATCTAATAAATTTATTCCCTGCACCCAAGGTTACTGTTGAAAAATCTATTAATCTCATTCTTGTTTCTTTGTAAGTGACCTTTTCTTTATTTTTGTAAGCTTTTAAAGTTTCCTGTTTGTTCTTTTTATACGTGAATATTACTATAGTATGTGAATGTATAAGACGATAATGGGGTAGTGTGTTCAACGCATTAAAGGAAAGTGCTTCAAATTTGGAAAATAGTATTTTCTCCAAACAGGTTGTCATTCAAATATGAGGGCATGGTAAGATATTCTCAAGAATACAAGAGCTCAGAAGCTTAGCCACACAAAGAACCATAACAAAAATAGGTTTTTTTTTTTAATAAAAAAGGAGATGTTAAAGGAAATATCTGAAATAAAGATAGTCAAATACCTTGGGAACCTTGGACGTTCTTATCAAAATAGGAGAGAACTAAGACTAAGTAAAAAGAGAAAATATATCTAAAATAACTTGGAATTAAGGTATAGATACAATCAACATGATAGGGGTTTTGGCAAAGCCTCAACAGTAGACATAAGAGCTTGCTGAAGTTTGTATCTGTGGTGTAAGAAAAAATAATAAGTATTGGTCTCTCCATCCCTCACCCAGCTCCTTGAAATCCTTGGAGTGTCGGGGTGATGAGTCTCTTTTGTCTGCTAATGAGATAACTGGTGGTGGGGGCACCCTAAAGGCTCAGGATGGAAGCTGGTCTCCAGAAAGAGGCATGATTAGAGGTTTGAATTTTTCAGTCCAAACCACAACCCCAAGGCGGGGAGAGGGGCTGGAGATGGAATTCAATCACCAGAGGCCAATGATTTAATCACGTTTGTCTATGTAATGAAATCTCCATAAAAAGTCCTAAAACACGGGTTCAGCTTCTGGGTTGCTGAACATGTGGAGACACTGGGAGGGTGGTGTCCCAGAGAGGGAGTGGATGCTCCACCCATCCTGCCCCAATTCCTTTCCCTATGCTTCTCCTGTGTGTGGCTGTTCCTGAGTTGTATCCTTTATAATAACCTGGTAAAAGAAAGTACAGTGTTTTCCTGAGTTCTGTGGGATGGGGACAGATCCAAATCTGTATTTGGCTGAGCAGAACTGTGGGTAGCCTGGGCTCTTGTTTTCAGTTGGCATCTGATGCAGGGCAGTCTTGTGGGACTGAGTCCTTAACCTGTGGGCTCTGCAGTAGCTCTAGGTGGTTAGTGTCACAAATGAATTGAATTGTAGGACACACAGCTGGTGACAGAGGGTTGAAGTGGTGTTGGAAAAGACACCAGGGATTTGGCATCAAGAGGAAAAAACCTCAGTATCTTATTAGGAAATGCTAAATATATTAATTTTTAAAAGAGGAACAAAGAAAAATATATAAATAATGGACAGATTTTGATTAATTATGATCAATGGAAATGATCAAATATGTCAACAAGCATAATAAATGTAAGTAAATTCATTGCATCAATTATGAAATGATAAATTGTCTTAAGACCAAAAATCCATATATGTGCCATTAATATTATCAGGCCTAAAATATGACTGGGGTCTGAGAATAAAAAGAAGAACACTTTCTGGAAAATATTAACCCAACAAGTTTGGCACGGCAACACTAATATATAACAAAGTAAACCTTGATGGAAAAAAAATATGTTACTGGGAATGCCTTTATTATACAGTTTTGGACAGCCTTACTTCACCAAGGAAACTCATATTATTATCTTACTAGATGTAGGAAAAGCTTCAACGTCCATTCGTGTTAAAGAAAAAAAAAGGAAAAAAATAAACTCAGCAAAATCGGAATAGAAGGGAACTTCTCTAATCAAATAAAGTGTATCTGCAAAAATAACTTAAATACTATACTTAAGGTTTCCCACTGAAATACAAATTGAGAATGGGACAAATTGAGAATAGAATGACATCTATTCAACATTGTAATAGTGGCCATAGCTAGAGCAATATGGTAAGGAAAAAAAAAATCCACTTGAATTGAAAAGGAAGAAATAGAACTATTATTTTAGATGACATGATGATATATTTGAAACAGACTCTAAACTATTAGGACTAAGAAGTTAATTTAAAAAAAATGCTGGATAAGAATAAATATATACAATTCAATATATTTTGCATATCAGGAAAAAATAAATATAAAATAATTTAAATGATATTTTTTAAAAACGAAACAGAAAAGTAGTTCTTCACTACAGATTGTTTGAGAAGCACTGTTGCATACTAAAACCTTTAATTTTTTGAGAGTAATTAAAAGCCTACATAGAGGGCTTCCCTGGTGGCGCAGTGGTTGAGAGTCCACCTTTCAATGTGGGGGACACGAGTTCGTGCCCCGGTCCGGGAAGATCCCACATGCTGCGGGGTGGCTGGGCCCGTGAGCCATGGCCACTGAGCCTGCGCGTCCGGAGCCTGTGCTCCGCAACGGGAGAGGCCACAGAGGTGAGAGGCCTGTGTACCGCAAAAAAAAAAAAAAAAAGCCTACATAGAGAAGTACTCCATTTTTGTTAATTAGAAGACTCAATACTGTAAACATGACAATCTTTATGAATCACTCAATAGGTTTAATGTAACCTCAATAAAAATTCCAGGAGTTTTTGTTTTTTTTTTTTGAGTGTATAGAAATTGATACATTGAATCTGAAGTTTATATGGAAATTCAAAAGACCAAGAGTAACTATGGCAACTGGAAGGAAAGGGACAAATCTGGATCACTTGCAATTCTACATGAAAAATTTTATTATAAAACTATTAATTGAGACAGTGTGGTATACGTGCAAGGGTAGGTAAACAGATGAATGGAACAAAACAGAGTCCAGAAACATACTCACACATTTACAATCCCTTGACAAAAGTCGTACTGCAGTGAAGTAGAAAAGGCTAAGATATTTAGTAGATAATGCTTGGCCAACCGGATATCCACGAGGAAGTGAGAATCAGTGTTACCTCACACCATATGCAAATGTCAATCAGAGGTGATTTTTTTTTTTTTTTTTTTTTTTTTTTTTTTTTTTTTTTTTTTTTTTTTTTTTTTTTTTTGTGGTACGCGGGCCTCTCACTGTTGTGGCCTCTCCCGCTGCGGAGCACAGGGTCCGGACAAGCTGGCTCAGCGGCCGTGGCTCACGGGCCCAGCCACTCCGCGGCATGTGGGATCTTCCCAGACGGGGCACGAACCCGTGTCCCCTTCATCGGCAGGTGGACTCTCAACCACTGCGCCACCAGGGGAGCCCCAGAGGTGATTTTTTAAACACTAATATAAAAGGTTAAAACAAAGTTTTTGGAGGAAAACATAGGAGGACATCTGTATGGCCTTGGAGCAGGTAATGATCTTAATCTTGATATAAAAATTGATAAACATATAGGAAAAAGAATGGCTATATTTTTTTTTCTTTTTTTTTTTTTTTTCTGTGGTACGTGGGCCTTTCACTGTTGTGGCCTCTCCCATTGTGAGCACAGGCTCCGGACGCGAAGGCTCAGGGGCCCAGCCGCTCCGCGGCATGTGGGATCCTCCCGGACCGGGGCATGAACCCACGTCCCCTGAATCGGCAGGCAGACTCTCGACCACTGCGCCACCAGGGGAGCCCAAGAATGGCTATATATGACCTTGTTAAAATTGGAACATCTGTTCACCAGAGGACACCATTAGAAGTGAAAGGGAAGAAACAGACTGGGAGAAACTTCCTGTAAAACATATTACACATGGGCTTGTGTCTAGAACATAATGAAAAATACATACAAATTAACAATATAAAGGCAGGTATCTCAAAATCAAATTAGGCCAAAGACTGAAGAGACACTTCATAAAAAGAAGCATTCAAATGGTCAATAAAGTATATGAAAATCCACTGCTCTTCATTAGTCATCCTAAAAATGCAAATTAAAGCACAATCCATTGCCAATATGTATCTACCAAAATGCTCAAAATACAGAAGACAGACAATGGCAGGTCTTGACAAAGATGTGGAGTAAATGAATAGAATGTGGTCCTATTGCTTTGCGAAGCCATTTGGAAGAATTCTCTGCAGCTCCACAAATCTATGTCTTATGCAAAGCAATTCGATTCCTAGGTTCATACTGAACAGAATGTATGCACAGACTCTTCACAAGACATAGAAAGAGTTTATACCAGCACTATTCACTAGAGTCTACAGCTAGAAGTTTCCCAAGTACATTACATGCATCAGCCTTAGTATACTCATATGTATGACATCCTTGCAGCAGGAGACTCAATAGTCCACAAGGATGCCCAGAAATATGAATGCTCCTTTTTATTGAGTGGAAACATCAAGGCGCAAGAGAGTGTGTGCAGCGTGATTCCATTTATACAAAGGACAAAAAAGACAAAACTATGGGGTTAGACCTGGCTGCCCTTGAGGATGGGATAGTAACTGGTGGGGGGAATGAGGCAGGTTGTGGGACCTGCAGCATTCTGTTGCCTGGTCTTGGTGCTAGTTACACGTGTGTGCTCATCTACACACCTGTGAAAATCCATCAAGTGGTACATTTAGGTGATATGCCCCTCCTGTAGGTATGTTATACATCAGAGAGGAGTTTACTTAAAAATAGGAACCTGCATGTACGGTTTAAAAAAACACTTTTCTAAGTAAGAAAATGACAAGATATCCTTATCTGAAAAATAATGTGTATTACAATAAGCAAACAAACGAAAAAAACAGAAATATGTAGAAAGAAATTATCCTACAGAGGGACATCTTAGAAAGAGTCCCTTTAAAATCAAGAATGAAACATAAAAGTCAGCAATCCGAACTTTTATTAACTCTGAAGTGAAAGTACTAATCAGCACAAATACCAATAAACAACACCAAAAATAAGGACATACGATGGAAAGAAAACACGAAAATCATTATTAATTTCCGAGTAAGTAATTGTTAGCACAGAAACCCAATCTATAGAAGGATTTTTATGGGAAAGATTAACAAGGAACATTAGGAGAAAACTAAGGAAACATGAATCTATTATCTTTGGTTAATAATAAAGCATCAATATTGGTTTATCAATTGTAAAAAATGTACCATGCTAATGTATTCAATGATGTCAAAAACAAAATTTTAAAACTTCTCATAGAAAATAGAGATATCTTTTATACCTTGGAATAAGGAATGATTTATTAAATGACACACAAAATATATTAACTAAAAACTTTAAATGAAAATGTTTGAGTATATTTAAATTAAAATTTGTTTTGTTTTGTTTTGTTTTGTTTTTGGTACGCAGGCCTCTCACCGTTGTGGCCTCTCCCATGGCGGAGCACAGGCTCCGGACGCGTAGGCTCAGCGGCCACGGCTCACGGGCCCGGCCGCTCCGCGGCATGTGGGATCTTCCCGGACCGGGGCACGAACCCGCGTCCCCTGCATCTGCAGGCTGACTCTCAACCACTGCGCTACCAGGGAAGCCCTAAATTTAAAATTTTTGTTTATCAAAATAAACTTAAGCAAAGTCATAAAGTAAGTTACAGTTTGGGAGATGAAATGTGGAAAACAGGAATAAACCAATTCATATCAAGAATGTATAAGTGGGAGATGGGATTGACATATACACACTAATATGTATGAAGTAGATAACTAAAAAGAACATGCTGTATAAAAAATAAATAAAATAAAATTCAAAAAAAAAGAATGTATAAAGAAGTTCTTTATTTCAATAGCAGAAACAAAACAAAACATGCAGCAGTGATCAACATTAACGAATAGATATTTTATTCAAGAGCAAACACAGAGAGCCAATAAATATATGAAGACTTTACCACCATTACCTAACAGGGAAATGCAACTGAAGACCACATTCTACACGTGTTTGATTGAGAATATTTTTTAAATCTGAAAAAACTGTTGCAGTCTCTTGTGCACAGAATCTGGCATCATATTTTGAAGCTGCACATTCATATACTCTCTGGCCTTCCAATTCTACTTTGGGGTGTTTATACAAGTGACACTCTCGCATGCCTACACCAGATGTGCTCAAAATTGTCCCTGAGATCTCTGTTCACTACAGCCAAGCTGTACACAGATTGGTGAGTGTTGCTAGGAGGGAGACAGGGAAATGGCTTGTAACAGTCAAAATGCATACATCACAGTCATGGGAGAAATGCTGATGAACACTGGAGATAAGATAAGCAAAGCACTTAGGCAAGGATGATTACATACAGCGTGAGGTGCTTTTAAGTAAGGTTAAAAACAATAAAAATTGAGCACATGTGCCTATTAGGAACCTAAAAAATAAAGGGATGCAACTTTTCTGTAAATATAACTGTTCTAAAATTAAAAGTTTAGGGGGTTTCCCTGGTGGTGCAGTGGTTGAGAGTCTGCCTGCTGATGCAGGGGACACGGGTTCGTGCCCCAGTCTGGGAAGATCCCACATGCCGCGGAGCGGCTGGGCCTGTGAGCCACGGCCGCTGAGCCTGCGCATCCGGAGCCTGTGCTCCGCAACGGGAGAGGCCACAACAGTGAGAGGCCCGTGTACAGCAAAAAAATAATAATAAAATTAAATTAAAAGTTTAAATGGGGCCACACAACTTAGGGATAAACCAACCCTCCCCAGAAAAGTGTGTGCAGACTGATGGCATGAGTGTCAGTGGCCCCACTTTGGCCTTAAGGACACAGAGGATGACAGAACTGACCAGCAGTCACCCTGTGAGGCTGGGGGAGGGGAGACAGGCACAGAGCTTGCAGAAAAGAAGGGGAGAGAGGAAAAGGCTGGAACCAAGTGCTGATACATACAGCCCTACTCCCAAGGCACATCTCCAGGGAGATTCCCATAGCTGGGACATACTCTGCCTGAACCTTGTTGCTTTAAGTCTTCCAAGAAAAATTATCTCATTAAAAAGGAGAAACCATCAACAAGGAACAAGCATTTGATGTGTGCAAAGACTGAAAAATGAAAGGAAAAAGGAGGAAAAAAACTATAGACAAGAAAAGGCAGACTAAATATATTCACCAAAATAAAATTGCATGAAGAGTCTAAACATTTTAACCAACCACATCCCCATGAAGAGAAGAAAAATGACAATAAACAAAATGAAATGATTCTTCTAAAGAAACAGAGTACAAAGAAAAAAAAAAAAAAAGCTATTATAGTCAGAGATGCTACAACAGGAGAATAAAGATGGGCCAGCAGAGCTCAGAATAGAAGTTGAAGAGAAAAATAAAAACATGACAAAAATGAAGAGTGGGATGGATGCCACATACAGGAGACTAGACAGGCCTGAGGTTTCCTGTTTCCAACCCCTCCGTACCAGGACTGGCTTAGACCTCTGCACAGATGCTGGAATAAACTCTCTCCCCCATCCCTGTAGCCCCTGTGATGACTGTTGGATCCAACTCCCCTTCCTCTGCACTGGGCAGAGACATGGACACCTGGGCCCAAAGTTGACACCTACCTCTATGTTCATGAACCTCAGGCTGACATCCAACCTCCCCCAGACCTCTGCATCCCAGGAAATCCTCTGGGCTGGATGCTCAGCTCTGCGTTCATCCCAGTCAGTCCACCCTCCCAGGCTCAGGCGGTCAAATTTCATAACTTCTTTTTCCTTAAATATCCATTATTATTGAAACATCCCACCCCATCTTACGACCTCATTTCTTATTTCACACACAAAACCCAGAAATAATAGTAAGAGACCGTCTCCCCATCACCAGGAAGCCAAGCACCCCTCCCCCATGGCCCTGTGTCCAGGAGCTATCCACACCCTCACTGTCTGCAGGTCTATAGCCAACGCCCCCATCACCTGTGCACCTGACACTGAATCTTGTCCCCTTCCGAGGACTTTGTATGGTTGTCTCCACTCTCCAGCATCACTAGTTTCCTCTTCTCTTGTGGATATTCCCATAGCCGTACAAATGTGCTCTAAGATCACTCTTCTAAAACAGTTATTTCATGTCACATTTCTTTCCAGGTACTGGCCCGTTTGTTTGCTCCTCTTCATAACAAAGTCCTTTACAAGAGTCATCTCTCTGCTTTCTCTCCTCAGTCTCTCTCGAACTCTCAATTCAATCACATTTTAAAAAACAGCATCTGTGTTGCCGCATCCGACACTGACACCCCTTGAGTTGGCAGAACTCGACGGAGCCTACCATGCCCTCCCTAACACGTTCCCTGCTCCGGGGTCCAGTGCACCCCGGCCATCTGGTCTCCCTCCTGCCTGCCCGGCCACCCTTCCAGGTCTCCTCATGGACCCTCCTCCTCATCACAGCCTTTCACTCTGGCTTTGCTGGGGTCCCATCCCTGGTCCCCTTTCTTCTTCACCTTCCCGGGAGATCTCTGGGATCCAGTCCTGGGTTTCTATCACCCTTTCCTCCCTCATCTTTAAGCTCAGGAATTGTGCACACAAATGTTCACTCTGCATCTGAACTTGTTGTCTAGTGAGTTTCTAAAATTTAGCACTTTCAATTCTAAAACTCTTGCCTCTGCACCTTTCAAATCTCTCCCATTCTTTCTTATTCATTGAGCTTCCAAAATTTACCAAAGTGCGGAGGCAAAAACCTTAAAATCACCCAGGACTCCCCTCCCCTTTCTACCCCATATCCAATCCACATCCATCGCCACTCAGAGGGAAACTCAACCTGCATCCTGACTCTGAACAGCTCTCATACTTCTTACCGCAGTAGCCGATGCCTCCCTTTTTGCATCCCCATTTTGGCCTATTGTCTACACAGTGTCAGTATATCATATTGCCCTCCTACTTGAAACCTAGTTAGGGATCCCTTGTATTTAGAACAAAGTCCTTAGCCCTTCCCTGGCCAACAACCTCACACAATCTCCCTGGGGGTCCAGAATTCCAGGAGACATCCATTTACTTTGGATGGGCTGGGATACCAATGTTTCAATCTTAACAAAAATACCATTTAAGTTGAACAATTTATATCCTGAGATCAAGATCAATGACTTAATCATCCAATGTAGGCAAAACGGTGGAAGAAAGTGTAGTCTACAAGTCTGGGGATGGGGGAGCAAGTATATACCTTTATTGCAAGCAGCAACACAAAGCTTCTATTTGAATAAAGGCCCTTTCCGAAGTCCGAAACTTTCTGAAGAAATGAAATACAAACAAGACAGACTGAAATAGGTATGGGACTGTGGAGAATTTCCATGTATACATGACAGCGATAAGAGAAGATACAGGTGAACGGGAAGTATCCTGCCATCAATAAAAAGATAAAGATACCACGGTATCAATAACAAGATACCAGTCCTTGCAAAACAATAGCTTATCAAAATAATACCAAGATTATCAAATGATGAATGGGGTATTCGAAGATTAAAAAGTCCAAAAATTAAAAAAAATAAAGTATAACCAGAGTGACCTTATAACTATCTCCTCACTCTTATCTTGAATCAGAAAGAGGTTTTCAGTGGATGAAAATATTTTCATGAAAAAAAAAAAACCAACAAAAAAACCCCTCAATATTCAACCATCATGGAACCAACAACAAATAATGTTTCTTATGATTGCATTTTAAAGAAATGGATAGATTTTCATATTTGTGATTACTTTTATCCTACACAGTGTTTATTTTATTTCTAATACTTTAATCGTATTATTTTTTCTCCCAATAATTTATGGAACAGCACTGTGCACTTAACTACATTTTAAAAGATGTTATATTTCAGTTGATTTTCTAAAATACGTTTTATCATTTTTGGTATGTATATCATTTAGTTTCAATTTCTATTTTAAGTGAATGTTGAACACTTAAAATGTCTGCGATTTGGTCCTGCATAAAATACCCCAATGGCAGTACTGTTACTTCATTACAGCCTAGGCATCATTGCTAATCCCTCCCCCCACTCCACTCTAGCCCCGCCAGCCAGCTGGCTGGACTTCACTGTGCATAGTGGTTGCTTTCTTGGCTGATGGCACTTGCTCTGTGTAGTGCCTGGAGTGTGTTACTGGGAAACTCAAATGTCCTCTCAGTTCAGGTTTTTCTGCACATCATCATCTCAGAGATGCTTTCTTGACCCTCCTTTCCGGAGAGATTCCCTGTCACTCTCTGTGCCTATAACCTGTTTCATTTGTCTTGATGGAATTAATTGATCTGAGTTTAAATAATGTATTTGTTGCTTGTGATCAGCCTCCCTTGTTAAAATTAATCACCATAAAAGCAGGGTTATTGTCAGGGTTGTGATAGAACAGTACCTGGAACGGAATGGCATTCAGTACGCATTCCTTAAATAAATGATGATTGAGCATCGCCCAAAACAGGGGTGTGGGGAGGAGGAAAAATGAAATGTAAAAACCAGAGCTCAGAAGTGGAAGGAAAAATCAGAGATGTGTAAAGCAGAAAAAAATGAATGCCAGCATTACTGACAAGTGGTGTCCCTTAAAAAAGATTCCAAACAATGTCTTTGAAAATGTAAAAAAGTAATTCAAAATGTTATTTCAGACATTAAAGGAATCGTTAATCCACCCATTAAAAGGGCACCTCATAATCTGGGAAAAATTGATGTCAAACAAATCATCGGGCTTCCCTGGTGGCGCAGTGGTTGAGAGTCTGCCTGCTGATGCAGGGGACATGGGTTCGTGCAGCAGTCCGGGAAGATCCCACGTGCCGCGGAGCGGCTGGGCCCGTGAGCCATGGCCGCTGAGCCTGCGCATCCAGAGCCTGTGCTCCACAAAGGGAGAGGCCACAACAGTGAGAGGCCCGCGTACTGCAAAAAAAAAAAAAAAAAAAAAAAAAAAAAATCATCATTGAATCCTATCACAATAAAATTCACTGAATTTTAAAATACATAATTTTTGAACATGCATGCTAAAAGATTAAGTCATCTAAGAGGGGAGAGACATCTCTTTGCTTAAGACTTCTCATCTATAATACTCAACACAATGAAAGAAAATTCCCCAAAGAAAAAGAGACCAAGAACCTACTACCCAGCTATACCCTTTATGAAAATAGAAACAACAGACACCCGTTCTTAACACCCAGGACCCATGGACACTTGATATATAACAGAGTAAACTTTGCAGGTTAGTGGGGAAAGAATAGCTCTTCAATGAATTGTGCTAGGTCACCAATAACTATAAGAAAATAATAAAGTAAACAGATCTCTACTTTGATGTAAGTACAGTGGTGATTTAAAAACTCAAATCTAAATGACAAACTTTGAACATCTAAAAGAAAATATAAGAGAATGCCAGGGAGGGGTTTTAAAAAATAATAACACTGTAAACATACAGCTAAAAATAATACTTTGTAAGTTAATTAAAAATTAAAAATAATAAAAAACAGTGCAAATCATAAAAGAAGAAAACTTCTTTTTTGAAGGGAAGAGAAGATGGCGGAAGAGTAAGACATGGAGATCACCTTCCTCCCCACAGATACACCAGAAATACATATACACGTGGAACAACTCCTACAGAACACCCACTGAACGCTGGCAGAAGACCTCAGACCTCCCAAAAGGCAAGAAACTCCCCACGAACCTGGGTAGGGCAAACGAAAAAAAAGAAAAAACAGAGACAGAGGGATAGGGACGGGACCGGCACCAGTGGGAGGGAGCTG
>RJWK010032979.1:10931-23477 GCA_004363435.1 Platanista minor | reverse complement strand
CCACTGATCTGACAGGAGGCAGAGCTCAGGTGGTAATGCGAGTGATGGGGAGCAGCTGTAAATACAGATGAAGCTTCGCTCGCTCATGCACTGCTCACCTCCTGCTGTGTAGCCTGGTTCCCAACACATCCCAGACTGGTATCAGTCTGGGGACCCCTGATGTAAAGAATTTTTTTAAAAAGGGTACAGATGAACTTATTTACAAAACAGAAGTAGAGTCACGGATGTAGAAAACAAACTTATAGTTACCAAGGGATGGCGGTGGGGGAGGGATAAATTGGGAGATTGGGACTGACATATACACACTGCTATATATGAAATAGATAACTAATAAGAACCTGCTGTGTACAGCACAGGGAACTCTACTCAATACTCTGTAATGGCCTATATGGGAAAAGAATCTAAAAAAAAAGAGTGGATATATGTATATGTATAACTGATTCACTTTGCTGTACACCTGAAACTAACACAACATTGTAAATCAACTATACTCCAACAAAAAATTTTTTTTTAAAAGTAAAATGGGAATATTGATAGTACTTCCTTCATAGACTTACTGGGAGTATTAAATGAGATAAATGCATATCAGACATATAGAAGAGTACCTGACATAAATTGAGTACTCAATAAATGTCGGATAATATTATTGACATTATTAAAACTTCTGTATAGATTGTCATTATGCAAACTGTATAACATTTGACAGTATTTTATAAAGTACAAATCCCTCTTACCTATGATCTCAATTTCACTGCATCTATTTAATAAAAATAGAGATAAGAATAGAAAAAGAATTCCAAAGGAAATCCTTTCATAAAGTAAAGAATCTTTTATTTTAATATGAGCTAGTAGTCTCCTAGCTAGTTCATTGATCTCTCTCCCCCACCTCATATTCTCTTCAAAATGTAGTCATTTGGTTGCATTTTGATAAGAGTCTTACTTGTTTATAATCTGTAGATCACATTCAAGTTTAGAATGATTCTATAATTGAGATAATTGTTGAAATGCTAAAGTTAAGAATGCCTCCTAGCCCTTTTGGTTGGTTTTATATGCCAGAGCTCTGGGTATGATATAAATCTAGAACTTCCTTATCTCTCTTCCTCAGGTTTATATAAATTATAGGCTAATTCTATGGAATAGGAAGTAATAATAGGCCATGGTCTTTGGTGGAATTATACATATGTGGATCACCCACATAAGCAGGGAAGTGCACTAGTCATCATGTAAAAATTTGAGTGTTTCTAGATGCTGTGGGGGATAGAAAGATAAATAAGACCCAGTGCCTGCCCTTCAGGAACTTACACTGAGTGTATTAAGACACACAGATCTATAAATTGTAACAAACATAGGCTATGTTAAGTGTCATAAGAGAGGTATAGAATTTTGTGGGTCATCAGAAGATAGAGAAACTGTTTCTGGCTGTAGGTATTAAAGGCATCATTGGGACCATAAGCTGGGCCTTTAAAGAATGAGGAAAGGCATAGTCTACAAGGACAGATCAATGTCATTGACATGAAATCAGAAGGTATTAGTTGTGTGACTTTAACTAGTATCCCACAACCTTTCATAATACCTGTTCTATGTACCTTACAGAGTTGTTATGAGGATTCAAAGTGATACTGTATTTGACAGTGCTTTACATGTTCTAAATCACCCTATATGTTGTTATTACCACTTTAGTTTTATGGGAACAAAGCGAAATCACAAAAATAGCATAATTGGGTCATGGGCTTTCAGCAGGGCTTCTTTTAAGAAACTTTAACAACCAACATTAATGAAACTTAGAAGTACTTGATGGCTTTTTATGAAACTCATTCAGAAATATAAATGAAAAGAGAAGAGAGAAATTATGATGGAGGAGCAAGGTGAAGACAGCCATCCCCTTTGCTCATCCTTGCACTGAGAGCCAGCTTTAGCTCCCCAGCAATCCCAGCCCAACTGAAGATCATCCCCTTCTTATCTTGGGTTTTATTTAGTTTGTCCAGTAAAATCACAGCATCTAGGCTAATTAGGGACTAGACTATGCTCCTGTCAAGGAAACTTGGCCTATTTCCCTTTCTTTTGGGGGACTGGGTTGCCTTCTTAGCTAAAGCCATCACTGACCCCAATCAGAGAACCTTCCTTACAAAACGTCAGTCTTCAGTTAGTTCTTTAGCTCTCCAAGCTGATAAATGATGATTTGGGGAGGGAGAAGCGGGATTTGGAATAAAACATGGTGTCTTGGAGCTCTAATATGTAGGTGATACTAAAAGAATCAAGGATTAATTCCTGTGACGCTTCTGCTCCATTTGAGCTGTGTCAAAATTAATGCTTAGGAATCTGAACATACCCAAGGTGCTGATTTCCAAGTAACTTGCCTAAAAGTGGAGACAGACTTCACTGAAGTTTTTTCCAAACACTAACAATGGAAGATTTCAACATTAGAAATACATAAAAGTGAGGGCCTTTGACTGACCATCCGTCTGGTACCTGCCTGTTGACTAGATGGAACTATGTTTTTCAGACCAGCAGAGATTATGTTTAGTTAAGCAACCCAAAACATAGTATTGAAGCACTGAAGCATGCTCCTCTCCTCTCTAGTTTTTGGGTATTAAATATTATATTTGAAGCTATTTGTGTAGTATGTCTAGGTTGTGGCTAAGAATAAACTAGCCTGGAACACTCCAACGGGGTTGTAAGGCATAATGAAAAAAGCTGTTGAAAAAAGGGTAAATCACCAATATTTTCTTTTCTCTGCTGTCACTGCCCATCTTGCTGTGTCCACTGAAATTGGACAGTAGGAATTGGGGAGTAGGCTGGTTTATTAGCTGATTCTGCTGCCATCTCTATCCAGTCTTGATCCATGCAGTTGAGAATACCCAATAATAGGGCTGGCAAAAGTAGACATTGCACTCTGTGTCCCTTTTCTTCTAGATTATATTCAGTACCAACCATAGGGCCACCCAAATTGAGATTTTACAATATATAGAGCATCCATATGCATCCTTTGGAAATGCCTAGCCATAGCCATTAGTACCTGGATTGACTTCAGAAGGTTAGTCTTTTAAGAATATGATATCTACATTTCAAAAGTGATGTGATATCTCTATTTCAGAGGAAAGATTATTATCTTATGCCTTGTGGTGAATGACCATCTTAGAGGCACCCATTTGTATTATATATGTGTTAATAAGTGGACATTTAGTTCATTCACCTGTTGTATTTTATTATACATTTGTATCATGATTCCCTCATCAATGGACGTTTAAATTATTTCACGTTTTTGCCATTATAAACAAAGTTACATCTTTGAGTATCTTTATGTGTGTCTCCTTGTTCATATGTGTTAGTTTCTCTAGGGCAGTGCTTATCAAACTTTTCTACATCATACCATATGTAAAAGATACTTTTACTGCCCATATTATCACCTGGGAGGTGATGGTATATGGCAAAGCTACAGAGATCTCTGTGGCGGTGTGCTACAAATAAAATCTTATGCTCTAAAAAGGGAGCTGGCAAACAGTGGTCCTCAGCCAAACTCAGCCCTCCACCTGTTTTTGTAAATAAAGTTTTACTAGAACACAGCCACATCCAGTTGTTAACATATTGTCTGTGACCACTTTCATACTACAGTGGCAGAGTTGAATAGTTGCAGTAGAGACCATCTGGCCTGCATAGACTAAAATGTTTACTATCTAGCTTTTTCCAAAAAAGTTTGCTGACTCCTACTCTAAAATAATAATTAACAAACAAATATAGTTTCAACCATTGTAAATTTGTGAATAGCTTTTTAAAATTTGTTTGGTCTTTTTCATGAACTTATTAATTTGAGATAAAATTAATTTATGGTGAAATAACAGATCTTAAATGTATAATTCAATGAGTTTTGATAATGTAACCAATACCCTTGTCTGTTCAAGTCTTTTCTAATTTTTAAAATTGGGTTATTTGTCTTTTTATTTTTAATTTATAGGAGGGGTGTATGTGTATATCCTAGGTACAGATTCTTTATCAGAAACATGATTTACAAATATTTTCTCTCAGTCTGTGGCTTGCCCTTTCATTTTCTTAACAGTATCTTTTGAAGATCAAAATTTTTAACTTCATTAAAGTCCAGTTAATTGATTTTCTTCTGTAACTATAAAAGTTAGTGCTTTTTGTGTCCTAAGAAATCTTTGCCTATCCTAAGGTTGCAGAGATACTGTTTTATGTTTTCTTCCAGAAGTCTTATACTTTTAGCTTTTATATTTACATCTGTGATCCCTCTCATATTAATTTTTGTGTGTAGTGTGAGGTAAGGGTTGAGGTTTATTGTTTTCTATATGTTTATCCAGTTGTTCCAGACTTACACGTTGAAAAACTGGCCTTTCACTATCAAATTGTCTTGGTACCTTTGTCGAAAATCGATTGACAATGTATGGATCTGTTTCTGTTCTCTCCTGTTCTACTGCTCTTTTTATGTCTATCCTTACACCTCAAGTTTTTATCTTCCATCAAATATTTTGACATGTTAATTGGCAAGCTGGATCTATGCTTAGAAGTGGTGTTGCTAGGTCATAGTGAAGTATATTTATCTTTAAGTTGTCTTCATATGCTTAATCCCTCTATGGGAAAATTAGTTCAATAGTCTCCTAACTATCCCCTCTGCTTTCAGAATTTATCACCTTTTAATCCATTCTCCACACTGCCAGAAGGATGCTATCTCCAAAATCAAATATGACTTTGTTTCTCAAAAACTTCCATGGCTGCTCAGTATCTAGAGAGACACATATTAACTCCTTACTTAGAATACAAGAAATAAGCCCCTTCTGCTACTGCCCATGTCTCAAAATGTGCCCAGGATTCCTGATCTCACCAGTTCAGCTACAGATTTATTCCTTGAAAATTCTGTGCACTTTTATTTATATACTGGGAGCATATTTCTTCTTTCTAGAATGTCTTTACTCCATTTCACCCCATGAATTCCTGTTTATCTTTTAGTATCACTTCCTTTGTGATATTTCTCTCCAGTTGACCTCATGTTCTTACTTATGAATATACTATATTTAAATAGTTTGTTTACATGTCTCTTTAAATATATTTATAGTGACTTTTTTGAGATTCTTTTTTTTTTTTTTTTAAATGTCGGTTCATTGGTTGGTTTATTTATTTAATTTTGGCTGTGTTGTGTCTTCGTTTCTGTGAGAGGGCTTTCTCCAGTTGCAGCAAGCAGGGGCCACTCTTCATTGGGTGCACGGGCCTCTCACTATCGTGGCCTCTCTTGTTGCAGAGCACAGGCTCCAGACGCGCAGGCTCAGTAGTTGTGGCTCACGGGCCTAGTTGCTCCGCAGCATGTGGGATCTTCCCAGACCAGGGCTCGAACCCGTGTCCCCTGCATCGGCAGGTGGACTCTCAACAACTGCGCCACCAGGAAGGCCCGAGATTCTTGTCTGATTTATTTTGTCTCCTTTTTGCCTAATAGTACTGGCCAATAACTGTTATTCAGTTAGTTTGAAATCTTGGGTTTTTTGTTTTGTTTTTAATTAAATTGCCTCTAAGCAAAATGACCCTTGAAAAATTTTACTCTCCGTTTCCAAATCTGTCAACTAAAGGAAATATAGCCTAATGTATGTGATGATTCACAGATTTCTGATGCAGCACACATGAGGTCGTAGGCATGGAAATGTTTGGAAAATGTTTCAAAAATATGATGGCCTTATTATACTGAAAAATACTATGTTGAAAAATAGCTAAGTTTAAAAGTACTTTATGGACTAAAGCATTTTCCTATACAAAATCTCAGCTATATGTGTGTATGTCTGTGTCTTTGGATATCTTTGATTCAGTAAACATTTATTGAATACTTTCCCAGCTCAGAAAGTAATATTATGTACAGTAATAGCTAACATTTAGTGAACCTTACCATGTAACAGTGCTTAAGAACTTTGCATGTGTTAATTTATTTAATATTCACAATAAACCTATGTGGTTGGTACTATCATTATTCACATTTTATATAGGTCAATAATTTGCCAAAGGTAATAAGAAACCCCCAGTCTGAGTTCAGAACCTGATCTTTAAACATTAATGCTCAGAATCAGCAAGCCATAGCCCCCAAAGCCTGGTTTTATAAGGCCGGCTACATTTTTAAAGGGTTGTTTTTAGAAAAAGGAGAATATGTGACATTGATGTATGTGGACTACAAAGGGTAAAATGTTTACTATCTGGCCCTTTACAGGACAAGTTTGCCAATCTCAGTGTAGATGGTTAAGACAGAGTTCCTGTTCTCAAGCTCCCAGTCTAAATAGAAGATTAACACAAACATTTAAAAAAAAAAATCTGTTGCATGAGGCAACATGTGGTTAGTGATGTTATAAAGATATAAACAAGAGACCAAAGATATAAACCCTCCCAAGGTTGGGAGGTACAGTCATTCTAGCCAAAAGAATGAAGAGAAATGGTATTTGAACTGGTCTTGGAAAAGTTGTAAAATGACCAGAAATCGTAAATGTAGAATTCTGCACACTTGGAGTGCTTGATGAATGGTGATAAAAAATGCTTATGTGCCTGTTACATCTTACTTAGAGTAGTGCCAAAGTATCAGAACTCCTGGGCATTGTTTTTCCTTCTGCCCCTGGTTTGCTGAGTTATGTGGAAGAGAGCATTAAACCATCTGCTTCTCAGTCATCCTTTAGTAGAATGTGGCTGAAAAATCAGTCTGATAGCTAATTATGTTGCATTTCTCAAGGGACTCCAAAACAAATCTGATAGAAGGTGCTTAGGTGCAGGTATTTTTTCAGCTGTAATATATTTCTTTAAAATAACAATATATTTCAGCTGAAAATATTAGTGCTTTAGTTAAATATACCTTGCATTCTGCATTCATTCTTAACTGTCATTGAATAGGTAAAACTGAAAATCAATGTTTACATTCAGAGTAATTGCAATTTTTGTGATAGGTTTTGTAGTTATAGGAATTCAACACATAATTTTATAACACATTAGCAATGATTTGTGAAAAACAATTAATAAATGTAGCCATGCTTTTGAAGAACATCGGCAAAAGTAGTCAAGTTAATATAGAATTGCTTGTTAGGAATGTTTTAATTAAATTGAGGATATGACATAGGATTGGCATTGTTATTATTACTCAACCCTTTGTTGTAAATAGTGGCAGGGATATAAACAATGAATGTCACCCTGAAAGATTCGTACTTTCTAAGTTAAGCACGCAGGAAAGTATTAAACTACATCAGGAGATGCATTTTCTGCTAACATAATTTAGAATATGACGGTTAAATTATTAATCAAATGGTTGGATATGGAGGGATTTTTCACAAAGAGAGAAAAGGATAAATTATTCCATGTCAGTAGAACAATATTCCAAACACCAAAAATAAAGGCAGGAGAGGCATAAAGATTCCCTAATTTTGTAGTTTGTGCAGACTGGCATCCATTGTATGAATAATGAATGTTATGTCTATATTTGTGACATTAAAAAAAATCTGATAATAGCTTTAAGCTACTTCTTTTTCTGAATCATTAATATTAAAATGTTAGTATTGAAATAATTAATGTATATATGGACAAATCACTGTTCCCTGGTCTGCTGTAGATCATTTAAATTAAATGTTTCTCATTTGATTAAATGAAATCTCTTTGTTGAACATTTTTCTTAGCCTGAAAAGACATATACATTAGTGATAAATAGCAATTGTGGTTTCTGTCTTTTATGTTGATATAGGTATTTTGTTTGGAATTGATTTTATGTAAAAATGTATGTTCAGTGGTATTTTCAGTTTAACAAAAAGACTAATGCATATTTTACTATAACAACTATAATATGCCCTTAACTATTTATTTAAACATATTTCTCTCTATTTTAGTAGTGGAATTACCTATGTAATTGAGTAAAATCAGGAGAGGCCACAGATGCCTAAGAAAACACTTCTGTAAATTTGTGCATTTGCCATACCATTTCTTATAGACTGCCTTGCAGTTCTCTCTCATTGAAATGAATTACCTGTGTCTTTAGAGTGTGCTGAGCAGATTAAAGGAAAAGGGGAAAAAAGAATCATTTGGAGAAAGTTTGAATGAAGTGTTTGCACTGTGGCTAAAAAATAGTCGGAACCCTCTATGTAGCCATGCCATTCTTTAAAATAACAGGGAAATAAATGGTTCCACAAGCTATATTTTGACAAAATTATCTGTTGTCAAGGGCAAACTAGCATTTTAAAGCTATCGCCTTTTTAGTGTAAAACATGATATGCTGTTATTCAGCTCCATGTTTAATTAGTTTAATTTAAATTAATCAAATACTGTTTTGTAACAGGGACCACAGGTAAGAGATACAGAAAGAGACTTCAGTTTGTGGATTTTTTTTAAAAGCCCATTGCTTTCTCCTGTCCTTCCTCCTTTCTATGTTTAGGTTAGTGACTACCAGAAATAAGGAGAAGGTAAAAGCTCAGGCTCTTTTTTTTCTCCCTTACTTGTCATTTTACAGTCAGTCCCTTTTGTCATTGGAATGAGAGACAACACATACTTGCAATCCAATACCCAATTTCCTAATTCAAAACAGAGTTTTGGACACATTTTTCCTTCTTTGGCACTAAATGGAAGAACTGACATTCTCTCAGAGGCCATTAAATAGAACAGTAAGAATCATGCAATCAACTCTATCCTAAATTAATTACAAGAGATGTAATTGTAGGTAATATTAAATGGTAGACATGCAAAAAGTAACTTTTCCTTCACTTTGGTAACTTAACCCCAGGGTATAGAAAAATGATGTGCGGAGGCCATAGTCCACCAAGTGGATAAGACATACCTCAAGAAATAGAGAACTTTCGTGTTATTGTTGCATCATGGTGAACAGCTGTAACCACCAGTGAGCTTGCCCTTTTTGGCAGCTGGCTTTATTTAGCTTTTTTTTTAAATTGCATGCTTTTTGCCTCTGGTGCCTGGCATTCATCAATTAAAATTTTAAATGTATTCTTATCATCCCCTAACACAAAGCTTATTTATGCAGTCCCGAATCTAGCCTGAGACACCTGTTCTTGAATCCATTTTTTCAAAAGTTCAATATGAAATAAATCTTTAGCTATGTCATGCTGGAATGAAAGAAGCCGTACATTATTTTAATGAAACCTGATCGAGCTACTTAGATGGGCTTAAGTGAATGGTTGAGGTCTGTTAATGGATATGACATATTATTACATGAAAGGCATTTCAATAAAGTATTAATGTTGTTAATTTTAAAAGTTGTTTTGGGGCTTCCCTGGTGGCGCAGCGGTTGAGAGTCTGCCTGCTGATGCAGGGGACACGGGTTCGTGCCCCGGTCTGGGAAGATCCCACATGCGACGGAGCGGCTGGGCCCGTGAGCCATGGCCGCTGAGCCTGCGTGTCCGGAGCCTGTGCTCCGCAACGGGAGAGGTCATGGCAGTGAGAGGCCTGCGTACCGCAAAAAAAAAAAAAAAAGTTGTTTTGTTAACAACAGTCTGGAGGAGATAATAAATAGAGAAAGGGCCTTGATTATCTCTTTGATTTCTTTTAAGCCTTAAAATTCTATCAATTAGCAAAGAGTAAGAAACTGTTATATATAAGGGCAAATTTTTTGTCTCTGTTTGCCATAGAAGAAAGAGGACTTTGAGAAAGCTGTATTTCCACTTATATCAAATTATAGCCTTCGTATCAATATTGACCAGAAAATCCTTAAGGTTGTGAACTTGAAAGCATCTGCCCTAAAGTAGAAATTAAATACTTCGAGATAGAATAAGTTTCTTTCCAGGGGAGAGGTTTCAGGTAACTTATGACTCATACTTTATTGAATTTAACCTGTTTCTCCACGTATCCTTTCAGTTCAACTGAAAAAGCCTTTGATTTAATAGAACACTCTCTTTGTGCTTGTAATTTGTGATAAGTTTAGCCTTTCGTTGAAACCTTCCCAGACCTAGCTCCCTCTTCAATCAAAGGAAACACTTTATTTTTGTCTCAACATTAATAATTTTTAACAGTTTCTGTAGTATCTTTGTTTTTAATTTTTAAAGCACTTTCCTCATTTGTTCTCTCCAGAAAACAATCCCAAGGGGAGGTAGCATGATTTTTAATTAATATAAAACAAGAAAAAGAAAGATTAGAGATTGTGTTAATTGGATAAAGTGTCAGAGATCAGAATTTTCTGGATTTAGTTTCATGTGGATCATATTGTTGTTCACTTAATGCTAAATGTACTCCTTCTATTTGGCATAATTATTTTAAAATAATTTTTTTAAATATAAAGCAATGGGGCTTCCTTGGCGGCGCAGTGGTTGAGAGTCCACCTGCCGATGCAGGGGACGTGGAAGATCCCACATGCCGCGGAGCGGCTGGGCCCGTGAGCCATGGCCACTGCACCTGCGCGTCCGGAGCCTGTGTTCCGCAACGGGAGAGGCCACAACAGTGAGAGGCCCACGTACCCCAAAAAATAAATAAATAAAATAAATAAATAAATATAAAGCAATGAATACCTATTGTTGAAAAACCCATAAAGTTTAGAAAATATAAAAAGAAAATAAAAATACAACTTAAATATATATATGTGTATTCTTTTAGCCTTTCTTGAATGCCTGTATTTTTTAATTAATAGACTTTATTTCTTAGAGCCGTTTTAGGTTTACAAAAATATTTGTTAGAAAGTACAGAGTTCCCTCTTTTTTCCTTCCCTGGTCCAGTTCCCCTGTTGTTAACATTTGCATTGATGTGGTACATTTGTTACAACTGATGAACCAATGTTGATTCATTATTATTAACTAAAGTCTGTATTGGGGTTCAGTCTTTGTGGGTTTTGCTAAATGCATAATGTCGTGCATCTACCATTACATAATCATACAGAATAGTTTCATTGCCCTCAAAATCCCATGTTCCACCTATCACTCCTCTCCCTACTCACCATCTCTGTCAATCACTGATTTTTCTGTCTTTATAATTTTGCTTTTTCTAGAATGTCATTTACTTGGAATCATATGTTATGAAGTCTTTTCTGGCTGCTTTTTTTTAAAACGGTTCCTCTGTGTCTTTTTGTGGCTTGACAGCGCGTTTGTTTTTACTGCTAATATTATTGAATTGTATGGATAAACATTATCCATTCACCTATTGAGGGACATCTTTGTTGCTTTCAATTTTTGGCAGTCATGAATAAAGCTGGTATAAACATTCACGTGCAGGTTTTTGTGTGGGCATAAGTTTTCAACTAATTTGGGTAAAGACCTAAGACAGGGATTGCTGAGTTGTATGGTAAGACTATGTTTAGCTTTGTAAGAAACTGCCAAATTGTCTTCCAAAGTGGCTGTCTTAGTCTGCTTGGGCTGCTGTAACAAAATAACACAGACTGAGTGGCTTAAACAGGACACTATTTTTCACAATTCTGGAGGCTGGGAAGTCCAAAATGAGAGTGCCAGCAAATTTGGTTCTTCTTAAGGGACCTCTTCCTGGCTTATAGGCAGCTGCCTTCTTGCTGTATCCTAACATGATAGAGCGAGGAAGCTCTGGTGTCTCTTCCTCTTCTTCTTAAGGGCAATAATCCCAACATTGGGGGCCTCTCTCATTACCTCATTTAAACATAATTACCTCCCAAAGGCCCTACTTCCTAATACCATCACATTGGAAGTTAGAGCTTCAGTGTATCAGTTTCAGGAGGACACAAACATTGAGTCCGTAACAGTAGTGCTACCATTTTGCATTCCCACCAGCAATGAATGAGAGTTCCTGTTGCTTCACATCCTCCCCAGCATTAGTGGTGTCACTGTTTTATATTTTAGCCATTCTAATAGACATGTACTGGTATCCTGTTTTGATTTGCAATGAACTAATGACCTGTAATGTTGAACATCATTTCATATGCTAATTCACCATCTATATATCTTCTTTGGTGAGGTCTCTGTTCAGCTCTTTTTTTTTTTTTTTGCGGTACGCGGGCCTCTCACTGCTGCGGCCTCTCCCACTGCGGAGCACAGGCTCCGGACGCACAGGCCCAGCGGCCACGGCTCACGAGCCCAGCCGCTCCGCGGCATGTGGGATCTTCCCGGACCGGGGCACGAACCCGTGTCCCCTGCATCGGCAGGCAGACTCCCAACCACTGCGCCACCAGGGAAGCCCCTCTGTTCAGCTCTTTTGCCCATTTTATAATAGGGTTGTTTTCTTATTGTTGAGTTTTAAGAGCTCTTTTACATTTTTGGATGTAAGTCCTTTATCAGATATTTTCTCCGATTTGTGGCTTTTCATTTTATTCTTTTAACAATGTCTTTCACAAAGTCATAGTTTTTCATTTTAATGAAGTCCAGCTTTTCAGTTTTTTCGTTTATGGATGGTACTTCTGGTGTTGTATCTGAAAACTCATTGCCAAACCAGAGGCCACCTAGATTTTTTCCTATGTTTATCTTCTAAAAGTGTTACTGTTTTGCATTTTACATTTAGGTCTATGACCTTTGTTGAATTAATTTTTGTGAAAGCTATAAAGTTAGTGTCTAGATTTTTTTTTTTTTTTTTTTTTTTTTTTTTTTTTTTTTTTTTTTTTTTTTTTTTTTTTTTTTTTTTTTTTTTTTTTTTTTTTTT
>RJWK010032979.1:0-10831 GCA_004363435.1 Platanista minor | reverse complement strand
GGTGTTCCATTGATCTATTTGTCTATTCTTTCACTGTCTTGATTACTGTTACTTTATTTAGTTAGTCTAGAAGTCAGGTAGTATCAGTGCTCTTTGGCCTTTTTTCTTCAATAGTGATGGATATTCTGAGGCTTTTGTCTCTCCATATAAACTATAGAATCACTGTTGATATCCAGAAAGTAATTTGCTGGGATTTTTATTAGAATTGTGCTAAATCTAAAGATTGAGTTGGATCATGAATCATGAATGGATGTTGGATTTTGTGGAATACTTTTTCTGCATCTATTGATATTATCATATGATTTTTCTTTTTTAGTATGTTGATGTGATGGATTACATTAATTGATTTTCAAATGTTGAACCTTGAATAACCTGGAGTATATCTCACTTAGTCATGGTGTATAATTCTTTTTATACATTATTAGATTTAATTTGCTAATGTTTTCTTGAGAATTTTGCATCTATGTTAATGAGAAATATTGGCCTGTTTCTTTTCTTATAATGTCTTTGTGTGGTTTTGGTGTTAGTGTAATGATATCCTCATAAAATGAGTTGGGAAGTGCTCACTCTGCTTCTATTTTCTGGAACAGATTGTAAAGAATTGGTATCATTTGTTCCTTAAATATTTGGTATTATTCACCAGTGAAACTATCTGTGTTTGGTGCTTTCTGTTTTAGAAAGTTATTAATTGTTTATTCAATTTCTTTGGTCAATATAGGCCTATTTAAATGACTTATTTCTCTTTGTATGAATTTTGGTAGACTGTGTCTTTCAAGAAATTGCTCCATTTTATCTAAGTTATTGAATTTGTGGGCATAGAGTTGTCCACAATATTCCTTTATTATCCTTTGAATGTCCACAGGTTCAGTAGCCATGGTCCCTCTTTCATTACTGATATTAGTAATTTGTGTCTTCTCTCCTTTTTTCTTGGTTATCCTGATTAGAGGTTCATCCATTTCATTGAACTTTTCAAAGAATAAGCTTTTAGTTTTGTTAATTTTTCTCTATTTTTTCCTACTTTCAATTTCATTGATATTTTTTCTTCTTACTTTGGACTTAATTTACTCTTCTTTTTCCAGTTTCCTAAGTTGGATAATTGATTTTGGCTCTTCTTTTTTAATTTGTGCATTTAATGCTATACATTTCCCTCTAAGTACTGCTCTTGCTGCACCCCACAAATTTTGATGTTTTATTTTCATTTAGTTCAAAAAGTTTTTTAATTTCCTGAGACTTCTTCTTTGACTTTTGTGTTACTTATAAGTGTGTTGTTTAATCTGCAAATATCTTAGGATTTTCTAGCTGTCTTTCTGTTAATGATCTCTCATTTAATTTCATTGTGGTCTGAGAGCATACTTCGTATGATATCTGTTCTTTTAAATTTGTTGAGGTGTGTTTTCTGGCCCAGAATATGATCTAACTTGGTGAGTGTTCCCTGTGAGCTTAAGAAGACTGTGCATTCTTCTGTTATTGGATGAAGTATTCCATAAATGTCAATTAGATCCAGTTGATTGATGATACTATCCTGTTCAATTATATCTGTACTGGTTTTCTGCCTGCTGGTTCTGGCAATAACTGATTGAGTGGTGTTGACATCTCTAACTAATAGTGAATTTGTGAATAATCCTTGAATTAAAATAAACAGTGAATTTATTCTTCCAGTTCTAACAGGTTTTACCTCATAAAATCTTACACCTTCTTATTAGGCACATACATTTTTTTTTCTTTTTTTTTTCTTTTTTTTTTTGCGGTACATGGGCCTCTCACTGTTGTGGCCTCTCCCGTTGAGGAGCACAGGCTCCGGACGCACAGGCTCAGCAGCCATGGCTCACGGGCCCAGCCGCTCCGCGGCATGTGGGATCTTCCCGGACGGGGGCACGAACCCATGTCCCCTGCATCGGCAGGCGGACTCTCAACCACTGCGCCACCAGGGAAGCCCTAGGCACATACATTTTAAGGATAGTGATGTCTTCTTGGAGAATTGACCCTCTGTCATTATATAATGCCTCTCTCTATCACTGGTAATTTTTGTTGCTTTGTCTGAAATTCATAGAGCTACTCCAGCTTTCTTTTGATTAATGTTAGCATAGTATATATTTCTCTATTCCTTCACTTCTAATGTCTCTGTGTCTTTATACTTAAAGTAGTAGACAACGTATAGTTGGGTCTTGCTTTTTAATCCACTCTGACAGTCCTTGTCTTTTAATCAGAGTATTTAGGCCACTTACATTTAAAGTGATTATTGATAAAGTTGGATTAATATAAACCATACTTGTGACTTTTCTATGTGTTGACCTTGTTTCTTTATTATCTTCCTCTATTCATCTGCCTTCTTTGGTTTTAACTGATCATTATATATGACCCCATTTTCTCTCCTGTCTTAGCATATAAATTACAACTTCTCTTTTAAGTAGTTGCCCTAAAGATTGTAGTACACATTTATAACTACTACAAGTCTACTTTCAAATAACAGTATACCACCACTTCATGGGCGCTTCAAATACCTTATAACAGAGTATTCCCAGTTCCTTCCTCCATTAAAGCATTGTTATCATTTATTTCACTTTTCTATAAGCTATGAGCACCAAATATTTTGTTGCTGTTATTGCTTTGAACAAACTGTTATCTCTGGGATTAATAAAGAATATGAAAAAGAAAAGATTTAATTTTACTTGTATTTATTCCTTCTCTAATACTCTTTTCTATATACATGTGTATGAATATATGAGTTTCCGACATATCATTTTCCTTCTCTCTGAAGCTAGTGACACGTTCCCTCAATTTCTGTTTGTCTGAGAAAGTCTTCATTCCTTTTGACTTTTTAAGGCAATTTTACTGAATACAGAATTCTAAGTAGCTGGGTTTTCATTCTTTCAAAACTTAAGTATTTTATTCCACCCCCTTCTTGCTTGCATGGTTTCTGAATAGAAGGCCTGTGTAATTCTTATTCTTGTTCCTTTATTGATAAGGTTTCCCCCTACCTCACTGACTTCTTTCAAGATTTTGTCTTTGATTTTCTATAGTTTGAGTATAACATTCATGGTATAGATTTATTTTTTTGTTATTTATCTCTGAGCTTCCTACATCTGTGGATTGGTGTCTGTCATTAATTTTAGGAACTTCTCTGGCATTATTACTTCAAATATTTCTTCTCTTCCTTTCTCTCTTTCTTCTCCTCTAGCATTCCCATTACATATATGTTCCCCTTTTGTAATTGTCTCATAGTTCCTGGATATTCTGTTTCATCCTTTTCTTTTTTTTTTTCTCTTTCCAATCAGTTTGTAAGTTTATGTTGTCATATGTTCAAGCTCATTGATTCTTTCCTTGGTCATGTCCAGCCTACTGATGAGCCCATCAAAGGCATTCTTCATTTCTGTTACAGTGTTTTTTATTTCTAGCATTTCCTTTTGATTCTTTCTTAGAGTTTCCATTTCTTTGCTTATATTACTCATCTATTCTTGCAGCTTGTCCACTTTTTTCATTAGAATTCTTAGCATATTAATCATAGTTATTTTAAATTCCTGGTCTGATCATTCTAAAATGTCTGCCATATATGAGTCTGAATCTGATGGTTGCTTTGTTCCTTCAGTCTGTATTTTCTTTTTTTGCTTTTTAGCATATCTTATAATTTTTTGCTGAAAACTGGACATGATGTATTAGGTAAAAACTGAACTGAAATAGATAGGCCTTTATGTTTATCTGGCTAGGAGTTAGGCTGTGTTTACTCTTAGCTGTAGCCGTGGTGTCAGATGCTAAATTTTCCTCTAGTGTCCTCATTTTTTCATCTCCCTTGGTTTTTTTTTTTTTAGGTTTTTCTTAGAGACTCCTTTAATAGCCAGTGCTTTCAGCTGTAATCCTTTGTTATTATTCAGCAGCTCTGTTGCTGTGGTAATATGGCATGGGGGAAAGGAAGTATTCTATAGTCCTATGATTAGGTCTGTCTTTTAGTGAACTTGCGGTGGATATTTCCCTCCCCTCAGGTTGCTTAGGCTTCAGTAAAACTTCCGTAGGTTAGGCTCTGATAGTTTCTCTTGAAGGTAGGTCTTGTTAAGGAGAATAAGGAGCTCTGTTGCAAATAAGCTGAACTAATAGGTGAAAATTCTCTGAAACTGAAAAAAAAAGTACAATATGTTTTATTATGATGATAGTAATGGTCACAAGCAGCGATAACAAGGGACATGAAAATCTTAGTTTTAAATGTAAGGTTCAATTTATTTTTGTATTTTTGGTTATGATGTGTAGAAATAGTCTAAGTAAAACTCTTTTAACTTAATTATCTACTTCCAGTTAATACAACGTGTGAAACTTACAAATTCTGAATGAAGCTACAGACTTTGTTCTAGCAATGAAACATACCTAAAACATGTCTAGCATAATTTCCAATTCCATCAAGCTCTGTACATCATGTAAAAATTAACTACAAATATTCTGATATTGTTTTATAACTGAAATATAGATTCTATAGTGTTTGTCACTCTCAAAGACAATTCTTTGGGTCCAGAAACTTAGATTCAGCTCCCTCGAAAAGTGTACAGTGAAATCATAACAAAATCATAAAAGCAAGATTATTATCTTCTTTCCTGTTCTATCCTATTTAGGTAGTATATATTTTTTAAATGGTTGGTAGATCCAAGGAAGAATGCCTATATATTTCTGAAGTACTGCTCAAGCAACAAGAAGAATAGGGTTGTTATATAAATATAGCTTAACAAGTATTTATATACCACTTTTCATGTATTTGTTATCTAAGAGACAGATAAAGTTCTTAAATAAAGGCAGTACCTGAGTAGTTTTGACTATTTTGCATCTTAAAGCAATAAAACTGGTGATATTCTCAAATCTCGAAATTTACCTACAGTGTTGAGATTGTGATGCTGAATGGTCGTCTCACTTTACTAAGTGATTATTTCCTACAGCAGACTGTGGGATTCATGTTGATTATAGTGCTTTATATATTAAGTTCAGTCGTTCAATTAAGAACTTAATTTTGTGCCTTTTGTATGCCTGGGATAGTGGTAGTTGATGAGGCAATAGGATGAATATATTAAGGTTTATGTCATCATTCCAGACTTGTGCGGGAGACAGATACAAAAACATAATTATACTACAACTTGGTAAATGCAGTGATAGAGATATGTACATGGATGGTTCTTAAATTACCCTATGTTCTGAGAGTGAAATTCCTAAAATTTTAAATTCCTAAAAGCCAAAGGTTTACTACACATCAGTTATTAACTCCTCATACTTCATCTAATAACATCTATGGCAATACAGTCCTTGCTGCCTTGTGTATATCTTGTAACCACTCCTCACACACACACACACATGCGCACGCACAGGTATTTACAGCTGTACAGGCCAAGGTGATTACCTGATCCTGAGAAACTAATCCTTTAGGCTGGGCTGTGCCAATAAGATACCTGTTGACAGGTAATCTAATCTTATAGTTGAGCACTCCAGCTCTGGAGTCCGATTGGTCTGGATTCTACCTCCTTCACTGGTCATCTATAAGTGTACTTGCCCTGTAGGGTAGTTTTGTTAATTAAGAGAAATAATATTCAAAAGCATTTAGCACAGTATTAGGCACATGGTCTCAGTAAATGTTAGTAACATTACAAGACAGAGACTCTAGCTTATCTGAGGGTGAGACTAAGTTGTAAAATCTTGTAGTCTAAAGCTGATGGCTACAAGATGGGCCCCGAGAAAGAGAGACGTCAGTTAGCAGAGAGTGTAGCTGACCTGCCCAGACCATGGGGCCACAGAGAGGTAGTAAGAATTGCAGGCTTCCCATTTTCTATAAGATACAGTTGTACTTCTTGTTCTTTGTTTCTGGGCAATTCCCTTATATACTTTCAGTAATGTCCTTTTCACTTGAGCTAATTTGATCAGGTTTCTAGTCCTTGCAACAAGTGACCTTGACTGAAACAGTTCTCAATAAGTCCTTTTTTGGTTGTTTGATACTGGTGAGAGCAAATAGTCATGTACAAGTTTTGTTCTACAAAACCTAACTATGAGGTACCAATGTCAGAACTCCAGTATCCTTTATTTTGTGAATTTTATAATCTATTCTAACCAAGTAAGCAATATCAGCAGGCATAAGTAATATTCTATTCTTCTTCCTTATATCCTTGTTTCAATGGTGTATCTGCCTCTTATGTCCATACTGCAAGGAAAAGAAATCATAGTTTGTTAGTACTAAAGAAAAAGCATCCTTTAGAGCCAAAATGTAACATAGTCTTATTATATTGTATATATTGTTTCCTGTGCATTGAAGCCTAAGAAGGACATTTTGGGTCATATCGTTGATTCATCCACTTCAGAACTCTGATTTAACAGTAGTCCTCAGTGACATTTTATGGGAGATATAGATAGTTGCCATCCATGGTGTCAAGGTCTGAACATTTACATTTTTCCCCAAACATATCATTTTTGGCTTTTATCTTCTCTTGGGATATTGAGTTCTGTAAGAATTCTACCTATTGTGTAAAATGGGCTTTATTTTATTTATTCTCAAAGTACTTTTTTCAAGCACCAGTGAGAGGTTCCTAATTCTAAGGTTTGGTGAATACAGCTTGAACACATTATCTAAATCTGTCATGATTTTTATAGGCTTTGAACATATCCCCTCTCAGCTTTCATCTTTTCAGATAGACGAGAATCATCCTCTTGTCATTTGGAAGATCTCCATCCTCTTAAAAAACATTATTCCTTTTTATTCTTGAGAGGGAGTAGTTGAACTGCACAAGTTTATTTATATATACACACAATTGTGATTTCCCCTTTTATGTATGTTCAACTTAGTAAACTATTCAATTGACTTAAAAATTACTTTGTATCCACTCTAAAAGTTCTTTCTCTGATATTTTTTAATCTTTCAGAAATTCTTCTGACATGAATAAAGTTAATTATTATAATAATCAAGGCTGAAATTTTTTCTGAAAATACAAAATACGTGTATTTATTTTGTGGTTTATTTTGGACGCCATCAGTTACTATACCCTGAATTTTGGATCATATCAACAGGAGTAGATACTTCAGTCAGTTTTATAAGGTTTTTATGAATAAATTGAAATTTGTTTCTTTTTATTTATCCCTAAATATACCACTTAAGAAATTAAAGGTGAAAGTATTTTTTAAGGACAGAAGTATTTTAGATTGCAGAATATGTTTTGCTTCAATGTTTAATAGTTGAAAATAAGTATGTAAATAGATAATAGGGAGAATGGTTTACAAGTTTAATAAATCTCTTTATAATAACTTTGCTTCCTGATTCTTTGTTCTGAAGTAGCCTATTTCTTCTTCATGGAAAGCTTATTTTATCATTATTAGAAAATAAGACTGTCATAGGTTGTCTAATTCATATTTTCTCTTTATAATCAAATTGTGAAGGTATTATTAACTCTTAACCATGAGCTTTAAATTGACTAAAAAGCACCTTAATTATTTCATTCAAATAATTTAAATTTGAGGTCAGCTGTCTAGGTATTATTTTTGTTTCTTATGGGATCCCCGTGTGAACCCAAAATGACAATGAATGAAATTGTTTTGTTAAGCCATAATTCATGGCTTCTAATAGCTTTATATGGGTACACATGATAACTGTTTGAAGTTTTTATATCCTTTACTTAATATTAATTTCTAGATCCAGTGCACTCTGTAGAGAGTGATCTGTACCTTACACATGGGAGTTCCGTTACCTCTTCCTTTGTCTATTTAAACTCACACTTGGAGCCTGGCCCCCTCCGGCCTCTCTTTTTCATTACAGGAGGAGTCACTTTGGCTTTCTCTGAAACTTTAAGATAATGGAGTAGGGTTGGAGTAAGACTTTAAACTCTGGAATCAGAATGTCTAAGTTCAGCTCCTATTTCTGAATGCTAGCTGGGTGGCCTTGAACAGACTGAGTCAACTTTGTCTGTAGAATGAGTACTCACCTCATAAAGACTTTGTAGACTAATCGGGATAATGTATGGAAAATGTTTAGTGTAGTACCTAGCATATAGTTGGTGTTCAGCAAATGTTAGCTCTTAATTCAAGATGCTGATAGAGAGGTGAGGTGGGGAGGGGGTGGACGCAGGAGCTGTGTTAGAAGTGGCTTATAGCATGGGTGATTGACAAGGAGTAAAGCATATGGGAAGAACAGACTCTGGACCCGTATCCCTGCCAGAATCCTTATCAGTTGAGATGAAGGTAGGATTATGATAAATGGTGGCCTCTGATTTAGAGATCTACCAGGTAAGACTTTGTGGCTTATTGATAGATAACTATCTACAGGTTGAAAAATATGTTGCATATAATAAGAAATAGTAGGAATCTTCTTGGCAAAGGAGTGATAGACATATTCCTTTGCAAATTCTAGTGTAGCTTCTAAAGAAGGTTGTGGTTGTGCAGTCCCTGCATAAACGAAAAGTGTCATGGGAGCCATCGTGTGAAGTATCAAACCTGTACAGAGTATTATCTTTTTTAAGCAGTAATAATCAAAAGACTACTCTCCATCTCAGACTTCTCCTCTTTACCCTGTTTGCTATGTTTATCTTCCTCCTCCCTCCCCTTTCCATGCTCCATTAATTAAGGTTTCATGCCTTTTGCCTCATAGTTCTTTTTCTTTATTTATGGATATCCCCTGCTCTTCCTCCATTTAAACCAGAATGGGTAAAATATAGCCATTTTTTGAATAATGTCTTTATAGTATTTTTCTCAGCTCTGCCACCAGAGGCTGTAGATTGTAAAGTACTAGCTCTCTTTCTAGAGATATAATACAACCCAGAAGAGGAGAAACGAGGGAGGGACAGGTGACTTATACCAGATTGGAGCCTCAGTGACAGCAGGAGCTGTGACCTGTCATGTAAAGCCATACCCCATCGCCCAACTTTTTTCTTCCACAGTGGAGGAGGAGGCAGCTGGGAAAGAAGATGTACTCTGCAGTCTGAGGTGGCAGCAAGAGCTAAAGATGGGCATGATGGCAGGGTGACTCTTGGAGCTGCTGGTACTTTATGGATTGGTCTAGCATACAATATAAGGGAGGTTTGTTGTTCCAGTCCCTATTTTAGTAGGCCAAGATATTTGTTTTATCAGTGCTTTAGCATGGTGCCACACTTAATTTGTCTTCTCTCCTCACATCCCACAAAAGTCTTAACTATTTTGTTATTATTGCCTTCTTCCAAAATGACTGTATTTTCATTTTCTTCTCTCATGGAATATCCAGAATTTCTTGTTGTAATTCTTGTATCTTAGGGTATTAGGATGGACCTTTACCCTATCATCAAGGAACCCTAATTAGACCTTCCTGATTAACATAATTGGAAGATAACAGCATAAAAATTACAAGTAGCTGTAAATCCAACAAGAAATATCGCATTCCTAACTCTCCAAGTATGTGCTAACCACAGAGGCAACTATAAAATTCCCCCAAAGCAAAAGGGAATGCAGCATGCCAACTGACGGCTCTATCCAGTGAGATCCTGACAGAGCACCTGCTCACTCCGTCACCTCTTGCAGGGATTCTCAAGGAATGAAAGGCTGGTATTACCATGAGGTCCTTCCTCCTGGCTATTTCTTTCAAGGAGACATGACATGTGATGAAAGAATAAGAGGAATATGAGAGTGGAATTGTGATTTTTTTTTTTTTTTTTTTACAAGAATGGGGGAAAGAAAGGTTGGGGTTTGGCTCTTTACTAAATTTGATGAAATTAAGCCTTGTCTTTGTTTCTACTGCTTTCCATTCCTCCATTCTCTTGTTTCTTACCAATGAGAAAAGCTGTTCAAGGATTCCTTGGGATCCTTTGGGCTAGTAGGAGGTTCTAAGTTAGGAGAAAGTATTACTAAAAAACAAACAAAAAACTCTCCTAAAATCTCTAGCCATGGAGTTACAGGGCCTGCGTAATCTGAGTGATCAAAAAAACTATTGGCAGCATCCCCTTTATGAGCAAGCTGTCTGTAGACTGTCTGGAACCTCTTGGCAAAGTAACATATATGTATATAAAAGTTAAATGACTAAATTTGTTTCAGAAACATTAAGAATGACTGCAGGAAACCTTCTGTTTAGTGGTACAAAGCAAACAAATATCTTTGGTCTTTTTTCTTTTGACACTGTCCTGCCTACTTTATCCTGAACTGCATAATTCACTAAGTTATTACATATTTTCCATTAGCTGTTCTTTTAGTCCTCAATCCAGAGTCAAGTCTGTCAGAATATCGTTGAGGTCAGTGAACCATGAGTCTGGTTGCTTTTGCAAGGCATTTATTTCTGTTGCTAGTAAAAGAAGGAAGCACCTCATAAGAATGCTGCACAGTTGTTCCCACAGTGTGATATGCTAATTCTTAAGAATGTTGCTAACACTGCAGTGTGTTTCATATGATTGAATTTAGAACTTTTCACTCAATTGGTTCAAGGCTTCAAACTGGCAGTAATAACAGTCTTTTGAGTTGTTGCTTAAGTAGAGCAGTGATGGAATTCATATGGCAGGTGACAGTTCATTCAAGTTCAGGAAGAGATCTCTATCAGCCACAGTGGTTGAAAAACAAAAGCAAAGTAGCCCAGATGTTCACTTTTTAATAGTATATCTTTCCTTCATATTTTAAATGAGAACAGAGCTCAGTCATTAAATGAGGATATAAATATTAATGTCATCATGTTAAAATCCAAAAGAACAGAGCTCACACATTTATGTGATTTTTTTTTTTTTTTTTTTTTTTTTTTTTTTTTTTTTTTTTTTTTTTTTTTTTTTTTTTTGTTTTTTTTTTTTTTTTTTTTTTTTTTTTTTTTGTGTTTTTTTTTTTTTTTTTTTTTTTTTTTTTTTTTTTTTTTTTTTTTTTTTTTTTTTTTCTTTTTTTTTTG
>RJWK010032978.1:0-23377 GCA_004363435.1 Platanista minor | reverse complement strand
CTAATGGACTACAACGCGGGTGGACCTCAGCAACATTACGCTAAACAAAAAAAGCCAGACAAGGTCCACAGATGGTGGGATTCTATTTGTGCGAATGTCCAGGGGATGGGGGAGGGGAGGGGGTTTGTTTGCAGTGATGGAAATGCTCTAAAACGTACGGTGACGATGGCTGCGCAGCTCTGTGAACGAGCCGGAACCGCTCACCCGCAGCCAAGAGCCGAGAGCCTCTGAAGGAGAGAACCACGCGGACCAGAGCTCGGGTGCCCGAGTACAGGCGTTTCTCCTCCTGCACTTGGGCACTGCTTCACCTTTTGGCGCAAATATACTTTGTAATTTTTGAATCAGAAAATATGATTGAAAACAAAACCAGAGAACTGGTGAACAGAAAAGCAGGTTCACTGCCAACCCCGTGACTTGGATGGGCTGGGGCCTCCGGACACTTGCCTCTGGGACCTGCCGTTCCCTCTGGATTTGTGCTCGGCCCTTGCCTTCTTCAGCTCTGCCTTGGCCTCGGCCACCTGCTGCTTCTTCGCCTCAATCTGCAAAAGAAGAGGGGCCCAGTCAGGGCTGCTCCTGCCCACCCTAGTCCAGCCCCAGGGGCCACCGTCCACAGCCTGCAGGCCCTATGCCCTGAAAGCACCCAGCTGACCGGGTCCCCTGGGTACCCGTCCGCCCAGTCAGGGTGCCAAAGCGCTGGCCCTGACTGGTCACTCTGTGGCCAGGGGACAGGGTGAGGACAAGAGGCCCCAGACATACCACCTGCTCCAGCCAGACCCAGCCCCCTGCTCCGCTGACCTCCCTCCTGGGCTAGAGGCCCTTCCACACCAGAAGGCCGCGCAGGACAGCCTCGGGCCCTCCCTTAGCCGGTTCTCCCCTCCTGGCCAGCACCTGTCCCCGGGCAGCCCTGATTTGCCCAAGCACCTCCAAGGGCCGTGCGGTCCCAGCAAGGGAAGAGGAGGGGAGCCGCACAGTCGCCCCCAGAGGCCCTCCCGCCATGCCCGCCGCGCACCTTTGACCGAAGAGTCGGCATCGACTTCTCGAAGGTCTTGGGAGTTGCCCGCTGATGGTTGCAGAGAACGGCAACGGCCCGATTTGCTCGGTTGTAAGACAGAATCTTAGCAGCTACGCTGTCTTCAGCTAGAAAACAGGAGTCTGTTACGCAGCGGCAGCCACAGGACAACAGCCGCTGCCGCCCCGAGGAAGGACCTCACAGGACAGGACTCAGGGTCCGCACCTAGTCCAAGGGCCTCACGACAGAGGCAGAGAAGAGGGCTCCCCAGAGCCCCCCCTCCGACAGCACCGGGCCCACGTCCAGGAGCCCCTGCTGGGGGTGGGAGTGGCATTTGAGGGTTCCCGCACACGGTGGGGGGACACGCAGAGCTGGCCAGGCGCTTCAAAACCGACGCTGCCGGGGAGCAGACGCAGAGACTGGGCAGGGGACCTAACCGTGCGGGTGGCCCTGCAGGGATGGCTCGGCCTGGGGACCCGCACATCCCTGACCCATTCCCACGGGCCAGGGGAGCTCCACTCCATCCTGGACACCGGCCACGAGGCATCCCGTACCAACCCAGCAGCCGGGCACCAGCCCACAAGCGGGCACCCTGTCCCCACACCAGGGACTCTCACCTCTGGTCAGCGCTCTCGGCTGGCCCTGCAGGGTGAGGCTGGCGTTGCAGGTCCGGAACACCTTGGCCGTCAGGCCGTCCATCAGGTCCTGCAGGTGCTTGTTCAGACTGGCGGTCTGAACACGGGGAAGAAGGTGGGTCTCCAAACGTGGTCTCCTCTGGGGACAGTTTCATAGCACTCTTCCCAGCCCCCCACCCCACACCTCCAGGTGGAAGGAAGCTGGTGGTTAGACAGACGGCCCTCAGCCTTCTCGTGCAAGAGAGCGTGCCCGTCGGTGCTCATGCTCGCCACGGGGCGTCAGCCTGGCCCCTTCTGGATGCAGACAGGCCGAGCTGCGCTGCAGCCCTGGGTCACCCCATCAGCACTGCTCTGAGCCCCCCAGGCTTACGGTCAGTCTGTCAAAGAGCTCATCCCCAGGGCCTTTGTTCTCCATGAACAGCTGCAGGTTCTCGTACACCTGCAGCAGAGAGAAGAAGCCTTTACAAAGACCCCCCCCCGACCCGTGCCCCGGGCAGGAAGGAGCCTCCTGGGGCCAAGAAGATGGAGGTAAGTGAGGAGCCCGAAGGGCCAGCTGTGCGGCAGAACTGGGAGACCAGAAGACTGGGATTCTCCCAGGGAGCAGTCAGCACCACCACGGGGTCACACGCCACGTGTCCAGGCTGCCGTCCGTCGCAAGGCTGGTGCCGTCCCCTCACAACACACACGCTGGCTCCTTCCTCTGTCACCCTCGCCGGGTCCCTCCAGGTGACCCCACGTCCACAGTCAGACTCGCCCGACGCCACGGCGCCTCAGAGGACCTTCAAGGTCCCTTTGTCCAATTTCCCTCCACCCTCACTTTCCTCTCCGTCCTTCTAAGGGAGTGCAAACATCCTCCCAGCTCGTGTCGGCCTGGGCCTGTCTCTCCATGCAGCTCTGCATGTGCCCCACGGGGCTGGACGCCAGGTGCCCAGCTCCAGAGTGACCGAACAGCCCCCGCTCTCGGCACCGCGGCCCCTGAGTCCCCCAACTCCTGACTGGGCTAGTGCCTTAGGAAAGTGGCCCCAGCACTCCCTCACCCTCTGCCACATGAGGACAGTGAGAAAGCACGGCCACGCCAGGAAGGGGCCTCACCGGCTCACAGCCCCCGAACTCCAGCCTCCAGACCAGAAGACGGAAACACTGTGAACGAGGTGCCCAGGCCAGGTACTTTATCAGAGCGGCCTGAACTGAGATATGATATGTGGTGATTATCTTCTGTTACTAAAACCCCTTCTCCTGCTCCAAGAAAAGTCTCTCCCTTTCCTCACCTGTGGCTCCCCACCAATTCACGCCCTGGAACAGATTTCAGATGCCTGGGCATGCTGTGCAGCCCTTCCTGAGCGGGTGTTTCTCTGTCACCCTCGACGGTCTCCCCAGACTCCCTGTTCTGTGTTCGGGCAGCCATGTCTGTGTGTAAGGTGTGTGTAAGTTGCAGGTGGTCAGTGTTGGGTCTGCCCTCGTTGCTGTGACACGGGGCCCACCCAGACGGAGGCCAGGGTGACTGATACCCTAGGGCTCGTCACTCCAGAAAGAGTGGAAATCCTGATTTCCCTTCAGAGCCCTCTGCAAACCAGAGACTCAGCCCCCTGCACCCCGCCCAGCGACTTCACCCGTCCCTCCATCGGCAGGGGTGAGGCCAGGCGCTGCGGGCACGGCGGTCAGCCAGCAGGCTCAGCCCCTGAACCTCATCCGTCACAGAGGGGAGACCGGGGACACCGCCAGAGTGACCACAGCGAGCTGCATGCCCAGCAGCCAGAAGACCCTTCCCAGGCGCGTTGGGGTGAACAGTGTCCCCTGCAAATTCACGTCTTTCCCCAAACTTCAAAACATGAACTTTTTCGGAAATAGGGTCTTTGCAGATGCAATGAGTCAAGACGAAGTCACAGTGGCGGCCCCGGGGCGGGGGGAGTGGGGGGGCAACTCCAACAGGACCGTGTGCTCACAAGCAGAGAGACAGACGCACAGGGACAACGGAGGCAGAGCTGCACTGCTGCAGCCTCGAGCCAACGCGCCAGGATACACGGGCACCTCCAGACGCCAGGGGGCCTCTCCAGAGCCGCAGAGGGCGCACGGCCCTGCCACCACCCTGCTCTCGGAATCCTGGCCTCTAGAATGCCACCCCCACCCACCAGGAGAGCGGTGGCAGCGGTGGCAGCGCTGGCGCCTTGGAGGGCAGGTCCAGTTCAGCCTACGGGCGTTTGGCCTTGCTACCAAGCCTGACGGGACAAGCAGATGGGCCTCATGGCCCTGCACCTTCCTCTGATGGTCCCCGAAAGAGAGAGCCCAGATCTCCGGGGCGAGCGTGGGGCACGACCCACCGCCCACACCAGGCACTCACCGGCTTCTCCACCGGCACCTTGTTGTGGTAGTGGATCAAGTCCTTTCCCAGGAAGTCGAATTCCACGACGTACGGGCAGCCATCAGCCCCTGGATGCAGCTGGACGCGTTCCACGCGGAGGGAGCAGCAGCGCACCGGGCAGCGTCTCGCCCTCTTCCTCCTCACGCCCAGCTCGCAGAGCCAGCTGAGCAGACGGGGCCCATCAGGGCGTGGTGCACACACACAGGGGCACCGATGGACACGCCCGCTCAGGCACACAACGTACGGACGGGCGGGCGCACACACGTACGCACTCAGGCACACACCGACCCCTCCACCTGCCCGAGGCGCCGGCTCAGGACACACGAGCCCCACAGTTCCCCCAGCTGCCCGTCCAACCCGGTCTTTGCGACCGACTGGAGCATCTGTGAACAGCAGGCAGGAAAGCCTGGAACCATCCGCACCTTGTCGATGAAATAAAGGGCCACGGCGCGTTGTCTCGCCTTCATTTCTCGGGACTTCCAGTCGGCCCGGTACTGAGAACGGATCTCGCCCACGACTCCTTTCAAGCGCCGAGCCATTTAATACTTCTCCCAGTCCCTCTCACCCTAACGAAGGGAGCAAATAGCAGAGAAAACCCTGGTGATCCCTTCAAACAGGAAACTGCCGACTCTCCTCCCGGGCCCGCTCTCACCTGCTCGGCTCAGGGCCGGGGAGCAGACTCCAAACTCAGCGAAATTTAAAAAAAGTGTAAATTTAAATTCCTTGTTTTTTAAGACAAATGGCCGCTGGACACGATATCACTTCAAAACTGGCCTGCTAATGCCCATGACCTCAGGGACTCCCTGCCAAAGCGGCCCAGCCCCAGCCGGGGGCAGCAGGTCAGAGCCAGCTCACCTTCAGCTTGGAGCTGGGGTTCAGCATGATGTACTTGATGGAGTTCTGCACGTTCTCTGTCCACGCCGCCAGCCACGTGACCGTGCGGACGCACTGCACCTCCTTCCACCGGTGACCTACCGGAGGCTTGGGTACTTCGGAGTCCCTGCAGCAGGAGAGTGACCCAAATCTGACAATGCAAGACCCTGCTCCCTGAAATACCAGCCAAACGCCACCGCCTCCTGCGACTTGCGCTGGCACTGCAGGTGCCTCCTCGCCCAGGCCACACCCTCGCGTCATGGCCTCTGTGTCGCCAGGCATGTGAGGGGCTCACTCAGAGCTGCTCCCACACGTGAACCAGGACGGCCACCCCCAAGGCCACACACGTTGCCAGCTCAGCAGCTCCATGGAACACAAGCCACCACTGGGCTCCTGATGGGCCCAGGCTCCCAGGATGCCTCTGCCGACCCAGCTCAGCCATGGTCCACACAGCGGAGGAACAGAAGCTCCTGCTGGAGCGTGGCCCGTGTGTTCCAAACGCTGTGTTACTAGACCATCTCGATCACCTGAACTATGGAAAACTGTGTTGGAAGGACACGGACACGCTTTCTTGGTGGAATGAAACCTCAAGCAGGGGTCAGAGTGACAAGGGCTGGTTCAGCAAACAGCACGTGGGCTGCCGCAGAGCGTCCACCTGTGGGGAAGGTGCCCTCCCACCCGGCCCTCAGAGCCTGGAGTGACGGAGACACACCCTGCATCGGGCCCCACTCCCCCGGGTGAGAGGCAGGACCAGACACCACCATCACCACCACCCCCGCCCCGCACGCACCTGCTGCAATTGATGGTCACGTCCTCCGGCAGGACCCTCTTCTTCAGCATCCCCATCTGGGGGTGGTCGCCACGGCCCCGGAACAACCCAGGGGGCTCGGTCTTGAAATTGCCGATCTTCTCTCGGTGCCCATCTAAGATACAGTAGCCAAACTCTTGCTAAAGTTTTTCCGCCTCTTCTTTGAGCTTCTGCGTTCATAGAATAGCATGTAGGCATCAGTGGTGAAAAGACAGGACGAGCCTGGTGCCCACGTTTGCCGGGTACACAAGACTCGTCAGAGCCCCTTCACTGCTGAGGGAGCCTGGGAGGCCCAGCAAGGCAGGCAGGCCAAGCGCAGGGCGGGGCGCCCGCCCCCCAGCTCCCGGCTGCAGCCGTGCTGGTCCACTGTCACCACGGACCATGAACTACGGAGCCACTAGTTCACACGGCGGGGTCACTGTCCCCCGTGCTCTGGGTGGACTTTTTAAATGCGTTTAGGAGCACGTAACTCAAAAGTGTCTGAGAATAACGGAGCGGAATCAGAGGCCCCTTCACCACACCCTGTCGGGGTCTCGTCTGGAAGAATCCCACAGGAACGGCTTTTGTGAGAGGAGGGGGTCATCTTCTGCATACCAGCAGCCTCCCACGCAAGGCCCCTGGGGCCCAAGCCAGACTGAGCCCCAGAGCAGCCCAACCTGCTTCTCCTCCTTGGACAGGGCCTTCCGGGCGGCGGTCTTGTCAACAAAGTATCTGTGGATCTCCATGAAGTCACACTTGTCCAGGTGCTTGATTACTTCCCTCTCTTCTGCTGTCATTTCCTGCCCCAAAATCAGACACGCGTTCTCAGCATCCAACACAGGCAACGGTCACAGGGGCAGCGGGGACCCTCCCCCACCACAGCAGGGATCCCACTCCACAGGGAATGGTGACATCCCAGAAGCAGGAGGAGCAGACTCTGGGAAAAGACGCCAAGGCCACCCCGACCAGCAGCCTCTGTAGTTGTCCCCCAAAGAGAGCCTTTTCAGGCAGGTGGCCCAGGTGTGCAGGTGGACAGGCGGAGAGCTGAGGCCCCGGTGCTTCCTCCTAGTGGCCTTCTGAGTTGGGCCACGTGGCCACATCCGAAGAACCGCCCCCTCTGGCTGCCGCGTGGACTGTGCATGGCACTAAGGGGCCCCTCACTCACCACCAGGGAAGTCGGCCCACCGCCCCATGCGTGGTGGGAACACACACGTGCTTGGCAGTCCCCAGTCCAGCCACACACACACACACAGCCTGCAGCCCCACCAACCCCCAGGTCCCTGCAGAGGTAGGTGTGAGGCCGCACCACACCCTGCGGCAGAACCCAGGTGCCCGCCAGCTGGGAAGGGGACACACGCGGCGCTGGCGTCCTGTCCAAAGCAGCTGGAAGGGGGTCTGGGGTGCGCTTTCTCGGGGCGGAGTCCACAGGCATAGCCAAGATGAGTGCAGACGCGCACAGAACCCAGTTTTGTTTTTAACGAGAAGAGAAAAAACAACTAGCACCTTGTCTTCGGATAGCTTGCCGACGGGTATCTGTTTCCTGGGGGCCGTAAAATGCCACTCCTGGCACCCCGCAACCTCCCTTTCCTGAGATTCCAAGCCTGGCTCTGCCTGGCCTTCCAGCCACTGGAGAGAAGTGAGACTTGGCAAGCGTCTGACAGCAGCAGGCTGACACCAAGAGACCGCGGCCGCGCAGCACGTACCTTCCGCCAGTCGCTAAAGAAGTTGTTTCGGAAAACTTCTTTTGTTGTATATTCGTGATCCAGCGTTTTCCCATAAAACGTGGCAACCTCCTCAGCTGCTAAGCTCAACTTCATGGGCTTCCCTGGAGACACCGGGAGACACACTGATTTAGAGAGCCAACCCTGCCTCACCCTCCGGCCCACAACATCCTGCTCCTTAAGTCACGCTTGGTTACACACATTGTATTGTATCCTAACATAGCTGACTTTTTTAGTTCAGGAGAATGCTCTAAATTTAAGAAGACAACCACACCCGTGCACAGGTGCGGCTGTAAGCATCCTGGAGCACGGGCCAGGCCTTTGTAGAAAGCGTCAATGGCCAGAATTGCTCGTTTATACTGCTTTAATGATTTATTTTGCTGCTACGCTTACATGGAAATTTACAGTTGAAAAACACGAGAAGGGGCTTCCCTGGCGCAGTGGTTGAGAGTCCGCCTGCCGATGCAGGGGACACGGGTTCGAGCCCTGGTCCGGGAAGATCCCACATGCCGCAGAGCAGCTAAGCCCATGCGCCACAACTACTGAGCCTGCACTCTATAGAGCCCACACGCTGCCAGTACTGAAGCCCACGCGCCTAGAAGCCGTGCTCCACAATAAGAGAAGCCCCGCTTGCTGCAACTTGAGAAAAGCCCACGTGCAGCAACGCAGCCAAAAGAATAAATAAAAAAAAAAACAACTAAGCAGATGCTCCTAACCAGAGGGGTGGAGAGGAAGAGGGCCAGAGGCCGGGGGAGGGGCAGTGAGGGATCAGGCCAGTCAGCACATGCCCACGGTAACAGCTGGGAGCCCGCAGGCAGCTTGCTCCAAACACCCAGGGACCCAGAAACTCAGGCCCTCACCCAGAAGGTCCTTCTGGATGCAAGCCCACGTGGGCCATGCCACCACAGCAGGAAGGCAGGGGTGGCAGAACCAAGCTGGGCGAGTTAAGGACACTGCCTGGTTCATCGGGCACTGGATGTGCAGCTCCCGCCACCCCCCTCCCCACCAAGCACGGCACTTCTGAGAGGGTGCCAGGCTGCAGATGGGCAGGGCCCACCTGATGTCTCAGGGAGCCTCTGAACTGCAGGCTTGGAAGCAGCCTGGCCTGGCTCCTGAGCAAAGGGCCAGTAGAGTCTCCCAGGTGCACGGGTCACCCCGGTGGAAGAGCCACCAATGGAGCAGGCCTGGGTGGCCGCCAGTTACCAGATGCAGAGGCAGGTCCCTGGCCACAGTCACTCGAGCCACCCAGTCCTCACCGTCGTAGGAGAAGCAAACTCCCTCAGGAAGCGGCTCGTACGGGGCTGCGAACCACGGGCCTCTGTGCTCCAGCTGCGTCCACTTCACGCCACCTGGGCTCTCCGTCTCCTCTTCCCACCTGAAGGACACACGAAAAGGTTCCGATTCTCACACCGCACCTGAGCACAGGTCCTCCCCGTGCACCCCTCTGGACGCCCCGTGACCACCTCCCAGCTGAGCTAGGTAAGGACCAGGAGGGGTCATCCCACTAGGGGTGCGGGGACTGACCCTGCCTGACCTCAGACCACGCCTCTCGTTAAACAGCCACACCCCCCTGACCCGGAGGAAAAGGGGCAGAGAGGCTCCCCCAGTTGGGTCCCTTCAGGGCTGCCCCAGAGTCCCCAGGTCTGGCTCCAACCTACTTTCCCAATCTTGTGCAACTGTAATTCGCAGCTCTTTTTGAAATGCACCTAGTGAAGGTGCACGAGCGAAGCGGCCACTGCAACCCAGCTCCACACTCGGGCCTGACCCCTCTGTTCCCAGGACGCCGTCCCTCCCACCCCCACCAGGAGAGCCCAAGCCCCCAGAGGCAGACGGGACTCTGTGATCATGGCAAATCTCTGGCCCTTGGCTGTAAAGTGGAAGTACTGATAGGACTTAGGTCACAGAAGGGGACCAGTTAGACCGCGGTGAGACACCATCTGGAAGCACTCAGTTAATGACATCAGAACTCCAACAGGAACCCTGAGCGCAGCCCCCTGCGGGTGTGAACCCACCCTGCTCTTTGGAAAGGTGGCATTTCACACACAGGAGATCCCGACCTCCCTCCCACTATTCCACACCTGCCACAACTCACCCCCCATGTGACCACAGGGCCTCTGCCCACATCCCCCAGGAAAGAGCTTGGGAGCACTGTGGGCAGAAGCAAGCCTCAGGTCGGAGCACAAAAGCCACGAAGGGGAACTGATCACGGGCTATGTGCCCGTGAAAAGAATGAATGGACCAAAGCTCCAGGAAATGGAGGAACTGAGAATCCAACATGGAATGAGAGGCCAGTGTGAGACCACGCACATATCAAGTTCAAAACCAAACACTACGGTGCTTAGGCCAGGCACAGCTACATGAGCAACAGAATTTACCAAAACAAAAAAACAGTGGGGGAAGAAACTCCCAAATGGGGGCCCCCAAAGGAGCAGGGGTGAGACGGGGCACGTGTGGCCCAGTGGTCAGGAAACGGCACGTGCTGCATCTGTGGTCTCAGATCCCCTTTGGGGAAACCGAAGAGCAACGTGAGCTCCCCGCTGCGCTCCCATCCCGCCAGGATGCAGCAGCCAGATGTCTGGGAGGAGCAGGGATGCGCCCTTCCTGGGCCTCCGCCCAAGGTCTTCAGCCACCTTACTGGACTCAGCTGACGACCCTCCGCCGTGTCTGGGGGCCTTGGGGCGCACCCTGCGTTCCGCCCTCTTAAGCCCGGGGAGCGAGAACCTGCCCGCCATGTGCAAACGCCCGGCGCACCCGCCCTGCCCCTCCTCTTCGGGCCGGTCCCGCCCCCCAGGCCTCGTCGCAGGCCCCGCCCCGACCCGCCCCGACCCAGCGTACTTGGCGGACTTGGCCGGTGAACGCAGACCGGACCGCGCCGGCCTCCTGCCCGGTCCCTTGTCCCCGCCTTGCTCCTCCGCCCGCTTCCCTGTGCTCTCGGGCCAGCCTCCTGACGCTGCGGACAGGCCGTGGATTCAAGTCCAGGCCCGCTGACCCCTCCGTCCCGAAGCTCTGGCCCAGAGCTGCGGGAGGCTCACGCTGCCCCATGACCGGCCCGAGGCTCCTCCCGGAAGGCCGCCTGGGAGCGGCGCGAGGGGCCCGCACAGGGCTTTAGCGCTTGCCCACCTCCCTCCAACCCCCAGCTCCCGAGGGCACCTGGTGGGTGCTCTGTGATCACACGCTCGCCCGGCACACCAGGCCAGACATGGAAGAGGGGCACTTCCACGCTGTCAGAGGGCCTGACAAGTGAAGCTGTGCAAAGGTACAATGTGCAAACACCAGGGGCGCCTTCCATCCAGGCCCACGCGGCCTCCTGCAAGTCCTGTAACACAATCACTGCAGACCAGCCCCTTACCTCTCACCCCTGTGCACCTGAACCCTCCCTCCCGCACTCACTGTCCCTGGGTTTGAACCGCACTTCCGCCCTGGGCAGCATGATCCAGCTGCTAGCCCTCCAAGGCCAGTCCTGGTCTGGAGCAGGCCACGATGCCCATCCGTGGGCCCTGAGCCAGCAGTGGACAGGGCTCCACCATTTGTCAACCTTGGGCAGGTGTCCAACTCTCCTGCATCTGTAAGATGTGGCTTAGGGGCTGTGGGAAGTGGACACGTGCACACTTCTCAGTGTTCACCCAGAGAGTACACAGCAGGCCCAGACATGCTTGCCGTGCCTCCCGCCACCAGAAGAATTCAGCAGAGACAAGCCCACATCCTTACTAACCCCCACTACTACCACCAATTCCTCAGTCCCCGCTGACATCTGGGGGCTGAAGCATTGGCACACAGCTGCGTGGCTGCAAGGGCTGGATCTCAGCACCCAGGCGGGCCATGGTGGTGGTCATCACCATTTTGGTATAAGCCACGCATCCGATGGCTGGACATGCACTAGGACTGCAGCAGCTGATACTCCTTAAGGCCCACCTTCTGCCAAGTGTGCTTAAAGGCCTTGCATATATTCTCTCTTATAATCCTTCTAAAATCAGGAAGTACATTCTAGCCGAGGCCCACTGTGCCTTCCACAGAATGCTGAGGCCACTGTGTTTTAAATTCAGACTGTGCAATTTTGTAAACGGGAATGTGGCGGGACAAAAACCGTAAGATCTCTAAAGAGATGCAGAAAAAGCATCTGACAAAAAAATCCAACACCCTTTCACAATAAAAGCAAAAAGCCACACTCAACAAACTAGGATGGAGGAAACCTCCTCAACCTGAGACAGAGCAGCTGGAGACCCCACAGCTACACCATACTCAAAGGTGCCTCGGCCCCAAGATCAGAACTGGACACTGCCATTCAGCACGGTCCTGGAGGTTCTAGCGAGAGCACACCGGCAAGAAAGCGACGTGAAAGGCATCCAAATTTGAGAGGAAGAAGTAAACTGTCTTTATTTGCAGATGGCAGGATCTTGTGTATAGAAAATCCACCAGCTTCTACAACAACAACAACAATTATTAAAGCTAATAAATTAATTCAACGGAGTCACGGGGTACAAGATCAGGATACAAAGACTGGCTTTCTTTACACCTGCATTGAATTACCTGAGAAAATTACAAAACAACTCCACTTACAGTAGCACCAAAACATGAAAAGAGCTAGGAGTGAGCTTAACCAAAGAAATAAAATATCTGTACACTTTAAACTACAAAACATGCTAAAAGAAATTAAAGAAGATCTGAGTAAATGGAAAGTCATCCCATATTCACGGATTGGAAGACTTCATTTTGCCAAGATGGCAATATTCCCCAAAGTGATCCACAGGAAAACCCAATCCCCGTCAAAAGGTTGGCTTCTTTGCAGAAATTGACAACCAATCCTAAGATTCACATGGAAATACAAGCTATCCAGAATAACCAAAACAATCTTGAAAGAGAAAAACAAGGTTAGAGGACTCACATTCTGATTTAACAGGGACTTCCCTGGTGGCGCAGCAGTTAAGAATCCACCTGCCAATGCAAGGGACACGGGTTCGATCCCTGGTCTGGGAAGATGCCACATGCTGCAGAGCAACTAAGCCTGTGTGCCACAACTACTGAGCCCACACGCCACAACTATTGAGCCCACACGCCGCAACTACTGAAGCCCACGAGCCTAGAGCCCATGCTCTGCAACAACAGAAGCCACTGCAATGAGAAGCCGGCACACCACAACGAAGAGCAGACCCCGCTCGCCATACCTAGAGAAAGCCCATGCACAGCAACAAAGACCGAACGTAGCCAAAAATAAAAATAAATTTTTTTTTTAAAAAGTACAAGCAAGAAAAAATAAAACAGCTAAAGTGGACTCATCAAAACTTCAAACCTTTTGTGCTTTAAAGGACACCATCAAGAAAATGAGACGAGGGCTTCCCTGGTGGCACAGTGGTTGGGAGTCCACCTGCCGATGCAGGGGACGCGGGTTCGTGCCCCGGTCCGGGAAGATCCCACATGCCGCGGAGCAGCTGGGCCCGTGAGCCATGGCCACTAAGCCTGCGCGTCCGGAGCCTGTGTGCTCCGCAACGGGAGAGGCCACAGCAGTGAGAGGCCCGCGTACCGCAAAAAAAAAAAAGAGAAGACAGTCCACAGGAAGGAAAACAATGTTTGCAAATCGTGTATCTGATGAATCTAGTGTTTAGAATATATAAAGAACACTTACATCTCAACAATAAAAAGACAAATAACCCAACTAAAAAAAAAAAATAGACAAAGAAACTGATCAGACATTTCTCCAAAGATATACAAATGGTCAGTAAGCACAAAAGATGCTCAACATCCTCACCCATCAGGGAAATCCAAATCGAACCCACTTCGATTGAGAGACCACTTCACACCCACCCACTTCATAAGCCTTCACATGTCTCCTCATACTAGCAACTCCACAAAGAGTACCCCACTTCACCTACAAGAGAAAAAAGGCTCAGAAAAATCTAACTTCTCCAGAATCATAACGTTGCTGAAAGCAGGAGCTGACACCAATAAAGATCATTCTGATCCCAAAGCTGGCAGCCCCATCTGTGGTCTCTGCTGCACCCCTTCACAAGGTGTGAAACAGCACTGACCAGCAGAAATGTGACACAAGCCACAAGTGAACTTTAAACCGACTTGATTTTTTGCAATATACTTAATTTCAACCAAAATATTAAAATATTGTCACCACAATGTGTGATCAAAAAATAAGTTCACATTCTTTTTCCTACTATTTGAAGTCAGCATGCACTTTACACCCATAGCATGTCCCCACCGGGACCAGCCACATCTCAGGAGCTCACAGCCACGCGCGGCTGGTGGCTGCAGGTTGGACGGCCCAGGAGGAATGGTCAAGACGGTGGTGTCCAATGAGTGCTCCCCTGCTTAGTGTCCCTATGACCATGGCCAAGTTGCTTAACCTCTCTGTACCTCAGTTTCCTAACCTGGTAAGTGGAGATAACAGCACCTACCTCGCCAAGGACTGGCCAAAAGCAATGGAGACACAGAGCAAGTGCATCACGGACGCTGGTTCTCACTAGCACCCGGTAACACCTACATTTCAAAGCTGCCCCCGCACTACAGTATTCCGGCGTTACCCACCACGCCTCCTCGACGGGCCCACAGCTGGCAGCAAAAGGCAGCACTTACAGCCACCTTCTCTTCACGCCCACACGTGGGCGTCAGAGACCGCGGGTGGGGGTGGGGCGGAGGCGGGCCGCGGGCCCGGGGCGGGGCTACAGGGGTAGTGACGGGGGTGAGGGGCGGGGCACGGCCTGCAGGGGGTGGTGATGGACAGTGGGGGCGGGGCGGGGGGCGGGGCCGGCGCGGGCGTACCATCTCCACCTGCCTTCACCCTCCTCCGGCCTCGCAGTCCCTTTTCCTGTCAGTCCCTTTGGTGGCCTCGCAGTCCCTTTTCCTGTCTCTCTCTCGGGACGTTGCACTCTTGGCCTCTGCCCTGCTCCAGGCCGCACCGACTTGTCTCCTCTCTCCATCGCTTCTCCCACCACACGTCCTTCCCGGGGCTGCCCGGTCCACACCTGACGGCCCACTGCGGCCGCCCATCCCTCCCCAGCTCCCCAGCCCCTTGTCTCCGTTCCTTTGCCTCCGGAGCCCCTGCCCCGCCTGCGTTGGCCTTCTTCCTTTTCTTGACTTTTCTGGAAACCACAGTCTCTGACGGGGGCTCGGTACCAGCAGCACATTTTTCATTCTCTTCTCTCTTAATCTCTCCAGCCCACATGTCTTTCCCCTCCTCGACCTCACCTCGTAGCCGCTTCCTCCCCACCAGCTCTCCCACCTTTTCAGTGTAGGCTAGCTGCCCCGTCGTGGACGTTCCCCTCCCCCCGCCTCCGCCTGCGCGTCTTCCCTGCAGCCCTCGGCTCCCGCGTCCCTGTCGCCTCCATGCACCGCCTCCCCGCTGGGCCCGCACTCCCTCTCCGCAGGCACCCTCCTGCTGTGGCCACAAGCACCCCTCCAGTCCCCACTGCCCTCCTCCGGCTTCGGCTTCGAAGCCCTGGTCTGTCTCCCAGCACCTTTCTCCTTAAGCCCTTCCCGCCTTTGCTCTTCCGATTTGATCTCCTTTTTTGTTTGTTTGTTTGCTTTTCACTTTCACCCCATCCTTTCCCTGGCTTGCGTCCACCTGCTCCTTGTCTCCCTCTCCCAGGGTGCTGGGCCACACAGCCTTCCCACCGTCCTGGCTGCTGGGCACAGCCTGCAGTGCCCCATCCTCAGAGGACACCTGGAGAGCACCAAGGGCCATCTTCCTCTCGTCCCCAGGGCCTTGTTGTAGCCTCGGAACCTTGTGCAGGAGAGAGAGCACACTGTGAGTGGGCCACACCCCACAGGCAGCACCCGCCCAGGTCGCAGACCCCAGTGACTGCTTTACTCACCACATCCTGCCCTGCCCTTCCCCACAGGGGCTGCCATCAGAGGGGCAACAAATCCAGACTATGCCCCTCTACTGCCTCCAAAGGGGCTTCAGAAAATACTTCTGTGTCTCAGCCCTCCTGGCCCTTGTCAGGAGTGGAACCCAGGGCAGTGCACTGCCCCCGGGCACACACCCCACTGGGAAAGGGCACAGGAGGAGCAGCTATTCCAATGCCACTTCCCCCACCCAGGCTTCACAGACTCATTTCACAATACATTCCTATTAGAAAGTCAGACAGGGGATCTGCCTGGTGGTCCAGTGGTAAAGAATCTGCTTTCCAATGCATAGGACACGGGTTCAATCCCTGGTCGGGGAACTAAGATGCCACACGCCACGGGGCAACTAATGCCACGTGCCACAACTACTGAACTCATGCGCTTCAACTAGAGCCCATGTGCCATAAACTACAGAGCCCACGTGCTCTGGATCCCACATGCCACAACTAGAGAGAAGCCCGTGCACTGCAACAGAAGATCCCGCACGCCTCAACAAAGATCCCACGTGCTACAACTACAACCTGACACGGCCATAAAAAATAAATAAATAAATAAAATATTTTTTTAAAAAAAGAAAGAAAGTCAGACAGGTCAGACAGTAAGGTCATTCATTGTCTTTTTTTTTTTTTTTTTTTGCCACAGTACCAGGGATGGAACTCACGCCCCCTGCAGTGGAAGCATGGAGTCTTAATCACCGCACCGCCAGGGAAATCCCCATGCATTGTCTTCTCACACTTGCAAGAATAAACATGCAAGCACCAGTGCCTAGAAGGCTGATCATGAGAATCACACCAGAAGATGTTACCTGGCCTTTTTTCTTGGAAAGATTTGCACTGTTATGCGTCTTCATAGGCTTGGTGGTCTGTGCAGATCTAGAATGCAAAACCATACGTAAATACATAAATCTGCTGCTCACTTAGAAAGCCTACCATTTTGAAAACAGATAACCAAAAAACAGATAAATAACCTACATTACAGACTACAGAGTCTCCAGTCTTTTCAGTGGACTCTTCTATTTTCACAACATGCTTGGTAAACATGAGCATATTCATAGGACATCCGCGGGCAGGGGGTGAATGAGCGCAACTCCAGTCTGACACTAATGAGCTGCTGGAAGCTGCAAAAGCACCCCTGGCACACCTCCTGCCGACAGGACACCTGCGGGGGCTGCAGAAAGAGTGGATAGCAGAGCCAGCCCTGTCACCCACCAGGTCCACCTCTGCCCACCGCCGGGCCCCTGTCAATACTGTGACTGCCATGGGACTTCCCTGGTGGTCCGTGGTTAAGACTCCACGCTTCCAATGCAGGGGACGCGGGTTCCATCCCTGCTTAGGGACCTAGGATCCCGCATGCTGTGCAGCCAAAAAAATTAAAAATTAAAGAAAAAAAAAAAAAAAAAAAACTACGACTGCCAGGAAATCATCAATTTAGAAAAACGGTCCTTCAAAAGTAACCTTTAAGAAGTAGTAATTGTGAGAAACACATTGAGAAACAAAACCCAAACTAAACAGAGAGAAGATCAGACACAACAGGCCCGAGCAGGGGTGGCGGGGCAGCCCCTTCAGCCACCACCCAAACACCACCACGGGAACGGGCCATGGGTCTATTAAATACATAAATCTGCTGCTCACTTGGCCCCCGGGGGGCCCGGCACCGGGTTACGGAGGGCGAGGGAGACCCACTGCCAGTCGACTGACCACCCAAAACAGTTCACTTCACACCCCACTAGGATGGCTACAGCAAAAAGATGGACAATAACAAGTGCTGGCAAGCATGTGGAGAACTCAAGCTCCTCGTACATTGCTGGTGAGAAGGTAAAATTGTGGAGCCACCCCGGGAAACAGTGTGGCAGTGCCGGAGCGAGGCAAAACAATTACCACAAGACACAGCAACTCCACTCCTAGGTGTTCATACAAATGCTGTGAGGGGATGTTCACAGCAGCAATATTGACAAGAGCCCAAAGGCGGAAACAACCCAAAATGTCCATCAACAGATGAACGGATAAGCAGAAAGCACTATACTCAAACAGTAAAATATTTTCAGCCATAAAAATGAAGTGCTGCGGCTTCCCTGGTGGCACGGTGGTTAAGAATCTGCCTGTCGATGCAGGGGACACAGGTTCGAGCCCTGGTCCGGGAAGATCCCACATGCCGTGGAGCAACTAAGCCCGTGCGCCACAACTGCCGAGCCTGCGCTCTAGAGCCCGCGAGCCACAACTACTGAAGCCTGCGCACCTAGAGCCCGTGCTCCACAACAAGAGAAGCCACCGCAACGAGAAGCCCACGCACTGCAACAAAGAACAGCCCCTGCTCACCAAACTAGAGAAAGCTCGCGCACAGCAACGAAGACCCAACGCAGCCAAAAATAAATAAATAAATAAATAAATAAATAAATACTTTTTTTACATAAATAAAAATGAAGCGCTAATACGTGCTACAATGTGGATGAATCTTGAAAATACGTTAAGTGAAAGAAGCCAGACACAAAAGGACAAATATTGTATGATCCACTTGTACAAAATACCCAGAATAGGCAAATTCATAGAAATAAAAGGCTGATGAGAGGTTGTCAGGGGCTGGGGGAAGAGGGAAATGAGGGGTGTGGGGTTTCCCTTTGAGGTGATGAAAAAATTCTGGAATTAGATCGTGCTGATAGTTGCCCAAGATTGTGAACGTCCTTAGTACCAAGGAATTGTACACTCTGAAATGGTTAAAACGATGAATTTTACATTATATGAATGTCATCACAACAAACACAAAGGAAACTTTCCCAAAATTGCTTCCATTTTCCATGAGAGAAAAAGAGGGGTTGGGACAGAACGCCAGGCACAGGAGAAATCCCGCCTCTGTTCACAGCACGCGGGCCGCACCAGGAGGCCCACAAGCTAGACCTGGGTCGCACACGTTTCTGTCTGTCTGGCCAAGCAGTTCTGCAAAATTTCAGCAACATTTAACATCCGAGACGCTTCACCATAACGATCCCCACGTCGATGGTGTGTGAGCTGCATACCCAGGAGCCTGCTCAGAAGTTCATCCACCACTCACAGCGGGGGTCCAGCAGGGAGGGAGGGAGCAAATGGCAGCCAGAAAAGGGAGCGGCCCACCCTCCCCCCACCCCACTACCCCTCACCCTATTACAGGAAACTAATAAACATGATTTGACATGACTCAGAGAAAACATCAAATTAAACTAATCCTGTACTCCGGGGCCAGGTGCTTCATTCAAAACTGGAAAGACTATTTAGAACAACAGAGCTTCAACGGCCTGATTCTAAAGCCTAGACTCCTTTCACCAGGGACTGAAACGCAAAGCCTGTCATCAAGCCACACGTGTTTCCAGCACCAAAGTTTCCAAAAGCAAAACCTACCACGGTTTTTTTCCATCGGGTTTTTTCTTTGTTCTACTGGACAAAGAGAGCTATTTATACTATCCCCTGAGACACGGAAGTGGAAGAAAACACGAGAGAGAGGTGAAGAAAGCTCGGCGACAGCCATACGCCTAACACCCTTCAAACTATTTTTGGTTCTATTCTTGGCAAAAGATGTGGTTATGTTGATTGTTACCGAGTTTACAATTATTTCTGACAAGATCCTTTATCTACTGATAAAATAAAAACCACAAAAGAGAGGACCGACAGCAGGTGAGGGGGGCCAGCCCTCCCCCTTCCCAGAACGCGCAAAAGACTGACTTCCTGCACGGCAGCCGGCAGCTCCCGTTACCAGTCGTTCTGTGGTCCTACGAGATTCTTCACTGCTGCTCAAGTGAGAGCAAAGACTGGATAAAAACAGGGAGTGCAGGCCCCAATTCCAATGCCAAGGCCGGACTCGGCACGGAAGGCGATGTCGCTGCCCCTCCCACCGCTGCATCCTCACCACCCTACCTCACCTCCTGCACAGAGGAAAGGGCCACAGAACAAACCCTACCTGATATCTTCTGAAATGGAGACCGTACCTTCTTCCTTCAGGCACTGCTATGAGTCACAAGAAGACAGGGAGTTTTACTGAGAACACTTCCATGTTGCGGTAATGGTTAGAACTTCTGTTAAAACACTAAAGAGACCACCACCAATGTGCCCTGAAGTGGCCCCTGAGAAGAGCAAACGTGACCCTCAGGAAGTGAGCAAGTCAGGTCCAGGACACCATGACGGCCCCAGCCGGCAGCTTCCTGGTCCTTAGAACTCAGCAAGAGGGTGGCAGCCGCCTCAAAGGATTGTGAGTAATGCGTAACCAAACCCACCCCTCCCAGAACTGATTCCAAGGCCCAGGCACAACACAGAAAGCAGCGCGCCTTCTGAAATTAGAAATGAATGTACTGTACACACAAAGGGTACTTTTGTTTTTGTTTTGTTTTTTTTTTTTTTGGCGATACGCGGGCCTCTCACTGTTGTGGCCTCTCCCGTTGCGGAGCACAGGCTCCGGACGCGCAGGCTCAGCGGCCGTGGCTCACGGGCCCAGCCGCCCCGCGGCATGTGGGATCTTCCCGGACCGGGACACGACGAACCCGCGTCCCCTGCCTCGGCAGGCGGACTCTCCACCACTGCGCCACCAGGGAAGCCCCAAAGTGTACATTTTTAAAACTACCAAAATGCCATAGAGACTAAGAAAGGCTTACAGATTTAAAAAAAAAAAAAAAAATGAAGAATTTAACTTACTGAAGACTGTTAAGTTTAAAAATAGAGCATTAACAGTAAATGAACGATTCAAACCTGGTCTTTCCCACGTCTTCCCTGATTTTGTTTTGGTTTGGCTCCTTTCCTTTCTGTTCCTTTGGGTTTTCTAGGTTCATCTGGTCAGTATTCTCCCTCTTCCTTTAATGAAAAAAAAAAATGTTTAATGCAGGTCCCAAGGGAGGAGATGTAAAGCCAACATTGAAACGGTGTCTCTGGCTTGAAGAAATACAAACCGCACAGAAGAGCGATAGGATCACCCCGCCCTCGCCCTCCCCAGCCGGACACCAGACTCCTTGCTCGACAGCCCCCGGGCCGTGTCCGTGTGCACACAACTCTTCCCATCCCATCTTCCACTAGTGCAGGGATGGGGTCGATGAAACTAGGGAATTTCAAGAGGTGAGCCAGCTCGTTCATGAGACCACAACCCACTAAGCAAAGGCCACTCCTTCCCAAAACATTGTTACCTCGTGAGGGCGGCCGCATCCTTCAGCGAGAGCGGCTTCAAATCCGACACTTGACCACCTCCCACAGCCTCTTCCCTACCTGTAACCGTGTGTCTCCGACTGCGAGAAAACAGAGCTGACATGCACCACAGAGGACCCCAGCTAAGGAGCAGGTCAGTCGGAAAGGAGGTGAGCCTGGGCCCGTGTGCAGGGACAGTCTATGGCCCGTCACGCCTGTGGCTGGTGGTCCCACTGGCTGAGTCCACATCGAAAACACACCACCAGCGAACCCACATCAACCCACGACTAAGAAAAGAGCAAAGGCCCACTGTTCACAAGGTCTCTGTAGCACAGGTGCGCCAGGAGCTGCGTGTCATTCTTGACCCCAGTACTACAGAAACAGTCTCCAGGAACACTTTCAGTTAACAGGTCCTGAGCAAATTTCCCGCGGTTTATGTGTCGTCATTTTTTCTTTTTTGCGGTACGCGGGCCTCTCACCGTTGGGGCCTCTCCCGTTGCGGCGGACGCGCAGGCTCAGCGGCCATGGCTCACGGGCCCAGCCGCCCCGCGCGGCATGTGGGATCTTCCCGGACCGGGGCACGAACCCGCGTCCCCTGCATCGGCAGGCGGACTCTCGACCACTGCGCCACCAGGGAAGCCCGTCATCATCTTTATATTTTGAAACGTCGGAATTAACTATCTTGAAGGCAGGCATCAACTCCACTGAAAATAGCCTGTTTGCCAATTCCAGCTGGGTACTTATGGCTTTAGATGCATCAGACCAAAAGGAAAAGAAAGCTGTAAACTCGTGGTGTTAACAAGATGAACGCCAGTAGGTGGTGAAGACAAAGAAGGCAGATCAGAACTCAGGAAATGGGGCGGGCGGGCAGCTCCACGATGAGGACAACCCTAACCCTAAGGCGGATATTTGGGCTCCAGGGCGGCCTCCGGCGAGGACTGGAGCCCGGGCACCGAGGGATTTGCGAGTGTCAGCGCCGGTCCACGCCCATTTCCTAGGGAGCTGGTCAGGCACAGGAGGCCCCGCGGGCCACGCTGGGTCGTGCGGAGAAGGGGAGACTGGGGAGAATGTCCCCCTCCGGGCCCCACCCGCCGCACGTTCCGGAAGTCCCACCTGCGGCTCCTCGAAGCCTCGGGCTCCGCAGCGAGCGAACCGTCTACCTACTCGCCCTCTCCGGCCATCAGGTCCGCGCGTGCGCAGCTCCACCACCACCACGTGCCGCGCCTCGGCGCCGTGGGGGCCGCCGGGAAGGCAGGAGGCGCAAGCGTGGGGCGGGGCTCCTGCGTGGCAGAGCAGCTGGGGGTCTGGGGCGTGAATTCCTCGTCGCAGGCGGTGCGGGAGGTGGGGGGCGCAGAGCTGGGCCCTGCCAGGGTGGGTGGGAGCGACAAGGGGGCAGCCCGGGGTCAAGGGCCCCGCGGGAGATCTTGGCCCAAGTGTGTGAGCGTGCATGTATGTGTGTGAGCGTGCACATGCACCTGCGTGCGCGGGCTGGATTGGGGAAGGACCGGCGGGGCGTGGATGTGATGGTGCAGGCGGAGGTGGGGTGGGGACTGTCAGGTTAGGAAAGATAACGTGCTCCCATTGCATTTAGAGGGATGAATGAGCCTCAGTGGGCAGGACAGCTCTTGGGGCAGAGAGGCCTGCGGGAAATTCAGTGCCTGGTCCCGTGGGAGACGGAAATGAGGTCGGCCAGCGGAGGATGGTGGAGGTGGGGACGAGAGGAGTTGAGGATGACACCCAGGGTTCCAGTTTGCATGGTTGCGTGGGTGGGGCTGTCCTCTGACCCTAAAACCCCATCACAGGAAACCCGCCTAGAAACATCCCTTTGGTGAAAACAGAGGAGGCTATTACAAACATGCTCCTTACTTTACAATTTGGTGGTTGTTTTATAAGTTCCGGTGCCTTTGTTTGACGTTATTAAAGGTGCCATGTTCCTGCCTTCTTAACAAATGGACTTTAGGTAAATGGCTGTTTTCCTGCTTTGGTGAATAATGGCCAGGCGGAAGCCTTCTGTCGTGTCGACGGCCTCTCACTGCCAGCCCAGTGTGTGCTGCGGAAGCTTTGCATAAAGATGGCATCTAATCTACAATTGCGCCTGGATTTGCTAGAGCCCCACGGAGGCTGAACTCATTTCAGAACGCCACGGAACGATAACCAAAAAAGGATACCATGAAGGCAACATCTATCATATGCTTCTTAAAAAACCCCATTGTCAGCATCAGTGACAATGGCATTACCGCTCAGTCACTGAGATTAAAAATTAGTCATACGTGGAAAATAGAAACAGGGTTTCAGGGAAAAGGAAGCTTTGGTTCCACTGAATTATGCCTCTTTTTTGCTTGGTAAATAAAGGATGCATATTTTCCGATGATATATATTTTCGAGGTTAGCTATGTCTAGGTGGTCCCAGATTTGGGGGTAAGAGCCTTGTTGTCAGTTGACTGACTGGGCAGGTGTCAAAAACACTTTATAGGGCTTCCCTGGTGGCGCAGTGGTTGAGAGTCCGCCTGCCGATGCAGGGGACGTGGGTTCGTGCCCCGGTTCAGGAAGATCCCACATGCCGCGGAGCGGCTCGGCCCGTGAGCCATGGCCGCTGAGCCTGTGCGTCCGGAGCCTGTGCTCCGCAGTGGGAGAGGCCACGACAGCGAGAGGCCCGCGTACCACAAAAACAAAACAAAACAAAACCAAAAAAACCACTTTATAACTTATATCCAAAACCGTCTGACAACAAGGTATTCAGTTGTGACATCAGAGTTACCACCATCCAGAATCTGAATCTTTCTGGATTAGGTCACGAATGAGTCCTTGGAATGACGGGTGTTTTCCTTCTCTTAGGTGTCACAGCCCATCAGTGAGGCTGAGTATGCAAAGCATCCCTCGGCTGCCCGCGCCCTTTCACCCCCTTAAACCCTGGTTAAACTGAGCCCTCTGCCTTGTGGGCAGCCACATGCCAGCTGGGGCCCCCGCCCCACCAGGAAGCCCCACCCCCTGTCCTTAGCCGTCCTCCCCC
>RJWK010032977.1:5569-23487 GCA_004363435.1 Platanista minor | reverse complement strand
TCACTGTTGTGGCCTCTCCCATTGCGGAGCACAGGCTCCGGACGCGCAGGCTCAGCAGCCCTGGCTCACGGGCCCAGCCGCTCCGCGGCATGCGGGATCTTCCCGGACCGGGGCACGAACCCGTGTCCCCTGCATCGGCAGGCGGACTCTCAAGCACTGCGCCACCAGGGAAGCCCAGAATAACATATTTTGAAGTTAATATTTTGAAGGTTACCTTCTTCTGTGGTTTAGCCTGCTCTTGGTCAGTTCATGAATAATATTCCTAGCCTATGTAACAACGTTCATTTTCAAGGCAAAAGTTCATTGAGAGGATGGAGAAAATGGAGTTTACAGCAGGGTGGCTGTGAGAATGAGATCTGTATGTCACAGGATGGTTATGGTAAAAGATATGAAAAATAAAATGGACCAACGGACCTGTTTCAAATGAGAAACCAGGCTGACATGTTTTCTCCAAAGAGGCAGCTTTCACTGAGAATATTTTATTTTCAACTTGATGTTTTAATTTTGTTTTGAGCATTTTATTTCATTCACTACTGAAAACATTCACCTATAGAAGAGTCCGGAGTAAGGGGATGAGTTGTAGATGACCTTTGAATTTAGAAATGCACATCACCCACAGCTGTTTGCCAAGTTGGGCATTTTGGAGCATCGATAAAGTACTGGAAATTTCAGGTTTTCAGGGTGAACCACAACAAAAAGCCTCAGAGTCTAGAGCCTTCTTGTTTTGTGGTTTTTATTTCCTTTTCTTTTCTCGTCGGTGCTAGGAGCCAGATCTTTGTGGAATGATTTCCGTTCGTGTTGCACAGCGAGGATGGCATGCCTCTCTGAATGTTTTTCAGAAGCCTCTGGCTAGTTGCTTTGGCTACTGGTGTTTGAAACCGGAAATGTTGTTTCTTGGTGTTTTACAAAAAGTCCATTCTAAGGAAGAGGTGGGCGAAGGAAGCCACGGACCAGGGCTTGCTGCTAGCAACCCTTTCAGAGGGCAGTGTGGGCGTCCCTCGGTAGCATCACCAGCTCTGGGCGCTGCTTTCTGAACAAAGCAATGGGCTTTGGGTGAGTCCTTGCTTCAGTGGAATAGCAAAGCGTCCTCCTGCCTGGACAACATCGTGGTGATGTGACTTAAAAGGTTAGATTTCAAAAGAAATCGATTTTCTCCCCCGTTTAACGCCAAGGTGGTATGAAGCAGCTTTACACAGTGATTTCTTATCTATTTGGCCCATTTGGAAATCTGAAAAAGTACTGTGGGAATTATACACACCTTCATTTTTTTTCTTTTGTAAGAAAAGAAGAAAAAGAAAGAGCTTGCTTTTAGAACTTTTCTCACTGAACAATTTTAATTTTCCCTTTTGCTGCTGAGAGTTAAAAAGAAAAAATCTTGGTAAGATAACAGAGGGCTGTGAGAGTTATGGCATGGAAATAAAAGAAGCAATTTAGCATCTCCAAGCCAGTCTATTTACATTCCACGAATGAGTTAGTGTGAAGCTCAGCACCACAGACCCCCTTTTATCTGATGGAGTGCATTGTGCCAACTTTGCTGATTATACAGGGCGGTAGAGATTTTTAAAATGGGACTTGCTTTATTGTTATCAGGGATCTTGCATGGGCTACCATCCTCTGGAAAACTGTGCGGTGCCCATTTACTTTTTGCTTGCAGGAAATCACCAGTACCACTCTCGAAAAATATTTCAGACCCTTGGCATCCAGATATTTTTAAAAAGGATCCAGTAAAATGGTACAGCATGCACGGTGATGATCATCTCCATTAGCACTCTGATAGGAATAGATGTTTTTACCAAAATGTTGAAATGGTGTTTGAGTTTTTTTTTTTCCAAAAGTAATAAATGCATAAATGCTATTTTTCTGCCCAAGGAATGGAAACACATTGTTTGAGATGATTACCGTTCTTTTACAGAGTAACAAATGCTGTTTTCCTACCCAAAAGAAAGGTTTAGAAAGATGGATGATGGTCAGAGGGAAGCAGGAGACTGGCGTGGAAAGAACATAGATTTTTTTAATGAGATAAGAATGAACTACTTGGTGTCTGTGGTGTGACATTGAGAAAGTCGGCTGATGTTTTTCGGAGTCTTTCTGAAAGGTGCTCCCCTTCTCTCTCTGGCGAGGTTATTGTACATGCCATATAAACGTCCAGTGCGTTTATGTACGTGAAGTTTCATAGCCCAGCACTAGGAGCCAGTAAACCCAGACAGGTGATCATTTCCAGTGTTTTTAATAGCCTTGGACATCTTATTACCATCACTGTTGATCCACTGAAAAAAATTGCGACTGGCCAAAACGGTAATATCTGTCAAATACTGACATCTAAACAGAACCACCTTAATTCAACAGAAGTGATGGTAAGACACTCGTAATAAGACACAGATGACAGGATCTTCGCATGTGCTTTTTGAACAATGAATATTTTCTTTAATCAGAACTGTGTCACACAACCTTGCTAGCCACTGAGCATGTAATTTATTATCTAATCCAGGACACTTTGAAAATTGTTAATAATGCTCTTAATAAACTGGGATTATTCAAGGCAAACTGGGATGTACCATCACAGCTATAAAGTAATTCTTCATACCCATACAAGGTCTAATGAACAAACTGGTGGTCCCTTTATTTTCAAAGGAGATCTCTTTTTAAAGCATATTTCCTATTCGTCCTGCTGTATACCTTTGTCATTAGGAAAGCATACATAGCTCAAACTTGAGTTCTATCAAATCTGCCTCTATTTTTTTTCATGATGATTGTTCAAAGACCATTGCTATATAAGAGGAATCTCCTCGCTGAGGCTTATTGATGGAAATACCTGGAATTTATTTATGGGTGCCTCTTACCTTTGCTTTCCTTCGTTAATAGGCTCTAATTTGCATCTTCAGTTGGTTAATTAGACCTCCATTCAAATGCTGATTTTAGTTTAGCTGAGAGGGTTATTACCTTTTTGGTTATCCTATGATATGATGCCTCATGCAGGCTTTAAACTATTTGCTTTGAAACAATCTTATCTATATGCCTTAGCACTCATGGAGAGCCTGCAGTGTGGCCATCACTGGACATTGTAGATGCTCCTTCGTTTAATCCTCATACACTCCCTTGGAAGGGTCCCCTTATCTTACTTTTGGGGAAGCGAAGGCTCAGAGGGGATGGGATGGACTCACAGTGGTACCGGTTGTAGGTATTAGAGCGGGGATTGGAGCCCTGGTCTAACAGTATTAATTAGGTGCACTGCCGTAGGAAACAGTGCAAATCTTTATATCAGGTCCAGCTTCTCTAATGGCACAAAACGTCAGATGTGCCTATGGCTGATCTAGATAACAAAATTGCGATTCGATGCTTACACTGTATTTTTACGTTCCTCAAAGTGGGTCCTTCATCGCTGATGCATTTTCATCAGATCATCATTGATGGTCTACTCTGGTGCATGGTGATGTGGTATTGGCCCCAACGGTGGCATTTGTGAAATCAAAGCTCTCAGACACAGTAGATCTAAGGCTTTATCAGCTAGGCAGTTGTCTAACCTCTTACGCCCATTCTGTTGCCTTGTTGCTGTCTGTGGCCAATAAATGGAATTAAAGACAATTGACCCAGAGAATGACTTTGAAACCGCACAACCCAGATTGGGACTTGAACTGTGGACCGGGACTCAAACTCAGCCAGAACCCACATTGGGACTTGAACCCACTGTCTTTTGATTGAGATCACACACCTGGTCTCAGAACTGAATGAAGCTCAGGTTCTTTATGTCTCAGTGCAGAAAGAATTCAGTGAGAGACAAAGTGATAGGTAAGAAGTGGGTTTATTTAGAGAGATACACATTCCATAGACAGAATGCAGTCTGTCTCAAAAGGCGAGAACAGCCTTGGGAGAAGCACACTCCACAGACAGAGTGTGGGCCATCTCAGAAAGCAAGAGGCCACGAAATATGAGGTGGTTAGTTTTTATGGGCTGGGTAGTTTCAGAGGCTAATGAGTGGGAGGATTATTCCAAGCATTTTGCGGAGAGGGTGGCAATTTCCAGGAATTGGCCCACCACCGACTTTTTGGCCCTTTATGGTTGGCCTCGGAACTGTCCTGGCGCCTATAGGCATGTCATTTAGATGCTAATGTATTACAGTGGGCATTTAATGAGGCTTAAGGTCCGCTGGAAGTCAAATCTTCCACCATCTTGGGCCTAATTGATTCTAATCAGTTTATGTCAGATCCTTAAGGGCTATGTCATTCTTTTAGAGGTTGTGCCCTGTCCCCTTCCCTGCTGTTTCAACTTCAGTGGATTTCTCACCTGACAGGTATCTTATAGTCTTTTGAAATGTTGTCCATAGGTTTATATAACTGACTTTTTCAAGGATTAAGAAAGCATCAGAGGGCTTCCCTGGTGGCGCAGCGGTTGAGAGTCCGCCTGCCGATGCAGGGGACACAGGTTCGTGCCCCGGTCCGGGAAGATCCCACATGCCGCGGAGCGGCTAGGCCCGTGAGCCATGGCCACTGAGCCTGTGCGTCCGGAGCCTGTGCTCCGCAACGGGAGAGGCCACAACAGCGAGAGGTCTGCGTAACGCAAAAAAAAAAAAAAAAAGCATCAGAAAGACCTACTCATTTTTCAAGAAGTGTAGCTAACCCTCAAAGTTTTTATCTCAGGGAACGTTGTTTAGTGGTGTTTCTGAAGTTGCCTTTCTCTTTAAGGTTATTAATTGCGTAAGACTCCTTTCGTTCATTGGTGTCATAACATTAAATGTAAGATGGAAATGGTGTGAAATAAACGCACAGCAGAAACAAGAGCATTTGAATGAAAGGCACATGACTTGAGCTCTGTGCGTGCTGTAATGGCGTGGCCACGTGGCATTCTGGTCTCCTTTGTGGGGTCTTAGTCTCCATTGAAATGGAAGGTGGGTGCGCTGGCATTTGGAGGAAGCCCTTTGACATCAGCCAGAGCAGTTTCACCTTTACCTGTTTGATATATTGCTGTTCCATGTCAGATTCCATTCATAAAAGGGGTCCGGAATCATTGGAGGAGAGGCTTGATACCTGCCTTCAAAGAGCTATGATCTGAATTCCGATGTGTGCGCAAGCAGTTTACATCAGGGGTATTTAGTGGTTCTAACATGCCTTTTATGTACCTCTGCTGAAAAATGTCAATTTCTGATTTATATTTCTTTTTCACTTGGGAGTTAAAAATGTTTACTATTTGGTACTTTCACCATTTTTTCCCCTAAGACTCCTTTTTTTTTTCTTTTTCTTTTCTTGGTTTTTATCTTTTACTACAGATTTTCTTTTTTTTTTTAATTTTTATTGGAGTATAGTTGATTTACAATGTTGTGTTAGTTTCTGCTGTACAGCAAAGTGAATCAGTTATACATACACATATATCCACTCTTTTTTAGATTTTATTCCTGTATAGGTCATTACAGAGTATTGAGTAGAGTTCCCTGTGCTATTCAGTAGGTTCTTATTGGTTAAATATTTTATATATAGTTGTGTATATATGTCAACCCCAATGTCCCAATTTATCCCTCCGCCCCAATCCCCCAGTAACCATAAGTTTGTTTTCTACATTTGTGACTCTTATTTCTGTTTTGTCAATAAGTTCATTCGTACCATGTTTTTAGATTCCACATGTAAGTGATATCATATGATATTTGTCTTTCTCTGTCTGACTGACTTCACTCAGTATGACAGTCTCTGGGTCCATCCATGTCGCTGCAAATGGCATTATTTCATTCTTTTTTATGGGTGAGTACTATCCCATTGTGTGTGTGTGTGTGTGTGTGTGTGTGTGTGTGTGTGTGTGTGTGTACACACCACAACTTCTTATCCATTCATCTGTCTATGGACATTTAGGTTATTTCCATGTCTCAGCCATTGTCAGTAGTGCTGCTATGAACATTGGGGTGCATGTATCTTTTTGAATTATGGTTTTCTCCAGATATATGCTGAGGAGTGGGATTTCTGGATCATATGGTAGCTCTATTTTTAGTCTTTTGCAGAACCTCCATACAGTTCTCCGTAGTAGCTGCACCACTTTATATTCCCACCAACAGTGCAGGAGGGTTCCCTTTTCTCCATGACCTCTCCAGCATTTGTTGTTTGTAGACTTTTTGGTGATGGCCATTCTGACCGGTGTGAGGTGCTGCCTCATTGTAGTTTTGATTTGCATTTCTCTGATAATGAGTGATGTTGAGCATCTTTTCATGTGCCTCTTGGCCATCTGTATGTCTTCTTTGGAGAAATGTCTATTTAGGTCTTCTGCCCATTTTTTGATTGGGTCGGACTTTCTTTTAAATTACTCATGGAACACATCTTCCTTATCAAGTCAAAAGTTCATCAAGGTATCTATAAAGAAAAAAATACCATCTTTCCCTGCAAAGATCTCCATGCTACCCATTAAGTCCATCCGCTTCCTTCTCTGCTCAGATTTCCCCTGATCAGATTTGTGACCGGGAAAAGCTTCCTTTATCCATCCTCAGAGAGAAGCTGCGGGTCATTTAGGGGTGGAAGAATATGCTGTAAGAAGCTAAATGGGTAGACAGGAAGGATGAAGGATTGCACTGAGGGAAAAGATAACGTGGAAAAGTACAGGAAGTTTGGGAGAGGTGTGAGAACGTGGGGGGGCAGAGGCCAGGCACTCGATGTGGGACCAGTCACAACCCCAGAACGGAAAGAGGGTGGAAGGAGAGATTGAAAGCCCTTTGAACGAGACCCTCTGTGGTGGGCAGGGGAGGTGATCGGCCAGCGTGGCAACGAGCTCCCGGACTCATTTCTGCAAAGCTCCCTGATTGTGGCTCAAGACGGACTGAGGGTTAATGGGAGGTATACCCCCTAGATAACACAGTCATATGATGGACACAGTGCACGGGGGAAGGGGAGGCTTGGCATAGCTTCCCTGATCCTAAAGTTATGCAAAAAAGAAAATAAACAAGATGCTTCCCCCTTGCCCTGCCCCCCACAGTGTCTTTCATCATCTTCATCAATAGCTCTCTGTGCATTTAATACTCATTTGGAAATGCTGTAATGTGGACTCTGTTGTTGCTCGTGGGTTGATAAGAACCAGAACTCTGGACAAAAACATCATAGCCAGGCTTGTCAATGATCATTTACTTGGGTTTTCCTCTTCTGCCTCCTGGTGGCTAAAAATGCCCATTGCATTAATTTGATTTGTTCTGCAGTTAAGGAATTGGCCTGGTTGTGGATGATCCCTCTTGCCTCTGGGATTTTGCAGGCACACGGCGGGGGGTAGATATGGAAGCCACTGCGGTGGGATAAAGACCCTGCCATGAGACAGATGCATTTTATGCAAAGGTTAATAGGAGCAAAAGAACAAAGAGAGGGTCCCTCGCTGTGAGGTGACAGAGAGCCACAGAGGACAGTTAAAGTCTGCAGCAAATAAAGACAATGTGAAAGGATGCAGGGTGGTGATGAGGAGGCAGGAAAGACTTTTTTTTTTCAATCTCAAATACACAGAATTATTGACTAGCATGTGCCTTATGATGGAGAATGTCCTTGATCTCTTTATGAACGATTCAGAATTTCTTAAAAGAAGTTGGCCTGTTACTTGTACATGCATAGCCACTTTTGGAAATCACCATGCCCCGATACACTTGATGCTCGGATACTCTTATTATACTTAATAAGTACATATTTTCCAGTTAATTGATTCCAGGGTGTCATGCCAGTAATAATCCCACGGGGTATACATTTTTTTGAAATGCTCTTTTCCTGGAGATGTTTCCATCCCAAACAGAGTCTCTTAAGATGATCCATTCTACATGAAAGAAACCACTTGCTCTGCTTTGTGTGCTTTCCTCATTTTGCTTCTCACCTAGCAAAAGAAGGGTTGATCATTTTCTGTTGATTAGGATAAAGTGGTATATGTCTTCATGGGGGAAAACACACATAAACGTCACTCTAAATGAAAGGGAAGGTGTGATGGGCATTGGAGTATGGGGCAGCGGAGAAACTGGAAAGTTCCAAGGAGGAGTATTGAATTTAAGAGCCAAGATACATTAGCTTGATTGGGGTGAGCTAGCTATTAAGTCTCTGGCAGTCGTTCCCTCAGATAAATGTTTTTGTTGTTGTTGTTGTTGTTGTTGTTGTTGTTTGCGGTACGCGGGCCTCTCACTGTTGTGGCCTCTCCCGTTGCGGAGCACAGGCTCCGGACGCGCAGGCTCAGCGGCCATGGCTCACGGGCCCAGCCGCTCCGCGGCACGTGGGATCCTCCCGGACCGGGGCACGAACCCGTGTCCCCCGCATCGTCAGGTGGACTCTCTACCCCTGCGCCACCAGGGAAGCCCCAGATAAATGGTTTTTAAACAATGCCTGAAAGAGCAATACCTGCATTCTTCCTATGTACCTTTTCTTCTTTCCCTAGGTGTATTCAGGGAATTAATCCTTCCAAGTCAGATCATTGAAAAATCTCTAAAAGGCAATCAGAGTGGGACTTTAAAAGACCACAGAGGCTGAAACACTCCAGGACTATACAAATGGTGGCCTGCAGATCATTTTTCTTTTTTTGTCCCCCCACGCATTTGCCTGAAAGTATGGATTGCATGTTTTACAGGAAGCGTGGAATGAATATGCACATGTCCACACTCACCACAGCAGTGATACCGCAAAGGGCATATTCTGTTCTAATATAACTCTCCTAGTTTTGTCCAATCATACATCAATCAGTCATGGGCTTTATGAAAATAAATCCTTGGGGACATAAGGATCAAAGTGAATGTTTTAGGGATCAAAACGTAATGCAGGAACGGCAGATACACTGTGCATTTAACAATGTAAAATGTATTTTTCAAATAAGATTACATAGTAACATATGGATTGGGTAAGTCCCATCTAATGGGTAGGGCAGTTTTTCCTTTGATTAAAAAATAAAAATAATAATAGCTCTTTGGAAAGAAGTGTGCAATTCTCAGTATAAAAAATCAGAACTGTTTTATAATGGTAAATGCAACATTCCTCTGACATAACAGCCATTAGACATGGATGAGCTGGGGTCTTCATGCAAATAAATCAATTGCAAGACTCTTTTTTTTGTCATCTTTATTGGAGTATAATTGCTTTACAATGGTGTTAGTTTCTGCTTTATAACAAAGTGAATCAATTATACATATACATATGTTCCCATATCTCCTCCCTCTCAGTTGCAAGACTCTTGATCCCTTTAATCATTTGGGACTGCAGGCACTGGTTTTTGTTGTATTCAGTACAGAGGCTTTTATTCTAGGCTCCGATATTATGGGGAAAAGGGCTGTGTCCTGTGCGGTGGGTCTAGTCATCAACAGGTGGCTTGAATACATGCATTATTATAAAGGTACACATTTCACTATAGACAGAGGTATGAGATCATCTCCCAGAGAAACACTACCAATTCTACCAAAGACACCTAAGATTTGTACCGGAGTTGGCAAAACAATTTTGGAAGAAAGAATTGTTTCCAGTTTCAATTGAGGAAAGTTTTCTGTCTCTCAAAGTGGCTGCTACATCTTTACTAATATATCCCAGTAACGGTTTAGATGACTCAGTTGTGCTTTTTCTGAGGCATATGACAGATAGATAGATATTGATATAGAGAGATAGGTAGATATATGTATAAAATATGTAGATATATAGAGAGAGGTAGGTATATATTGTATAAAGATACACATAGAGATAGGTGTATATTATAGAGATAAATAGAGATAGGTATATATATGATATATTGAGAGAGATATATGTAGAGAGATAGGTATATATATGATATATATAGAGAGAGAGATATGTGGATATACGTATATATGTCTTCTTGTCCCTTCTTTATAACATAAACTTATAATACCATGTAGAAATATCACCCATCTTTTCCTGTAATACTTCTTTGTTAAACCAGGCATCAGAGTTCACATCTTTCCAAAAAAGAATCTTGTGCAAATGGCCTTATCTATTTCTACATTTCTTTTTTCCCCATGCTATCCACTTTTTTACTTATATTTATTTTAGTCGTATTTATCTGTTTCTCCCCCCTTTATCTCTAGTTAGCTAACTTCCTCCTTTTTTTGTTTATTTTTTCTTTTTTTGCGGTACGCGGGCCTCTCACCGCTGTGGCCTCTCCCGTCGCGGAGCACAGGCTCCGGACGTGTGGGCTCAGCGGCCACGGCTCACGGGCCCAGCCGCTCCGCGGCACGTGGGATCTTCCCGGACCGGGGCACGAACCCGCATCCCCTGCATCGGCAGGCGGACTCTTAGGTTCTCCTGAGGACCACTCATACATTGTTTGCCTTTGCTAGGACAGTCCGAATTCTTTCAGTGGCCTTTGCTGCACCCTCATTTTTCTTCATCTTCTTGTAAATGACCCACTGGTTCGTCTCCACTCCCACCTTTCACTGTCTGTGTCCTTTATTTAAAATAGTTGATATGCCATGTTGTGCATTTAAAGTGTACAGTTCCATGGACTTTAGTACATTCACAAAGTTGTACCACCATCAACACCCCCTAATTTTTGGAATGTTTTCATCACTCCAAGGAGAAACCCAATATTTATTCTTCTCAGTCTCCAAAGACTTAGGCAACCATTCATCTACTCTCTCCCTATGGATGTGCCTTTCCTGGGCATTTCATACAAAGGGAGTCATATGCCGTGTGCTCTTTTGTGTCTGACATCTTTCACTGAACATGATGTTTTCAAGATTCATCCACGTTGTAGCATATATCAGTACTGCGTTATTTTTTATGGCCAAATATTTATTCCATTGCATGGATATAGCATGTTTTCTTTTTCTGTTCATGTTCTGATTTGTATTTGGTTTGTATCCACTTTTTGGAGATTATGAATAAAATGCTATGAACATCCATGTACAAGTTTTTCATGGGCATATATGTATTCACTTCTCTTGGGTACAAACCTAGGAGTAAAATTGCTGGGTCGTATGATAAAGCTGTTTAATTAGCTAAGTAACTTCCAAATTCTTTTCTAAAGTGGCTGCACTATTTCGCATTCCCACCAGCATAAGTGTTCTAATTTCTCCACATCCTTACCAGCACTGGTTCTTGTCTGTCTTTTTGACTACAGCCATCCTAGTGGGTATAAAGTGGTGCCATTTTTGATGTGCATTTCCCTGATGGCTAATGACATTGAGTATCTTTTCATGTGAGTATTGGCCATTCGTGTATCTTCCCTGGAGAAATGTGTACTCATGTTCTTTCCCCGCATTTCAGTGGGGTATGTACCTTTTTTAGTATTGAGTTAAGAGGGTTTTTATGTTTGTTTGCTTGTCTTTTAAATAGCGTGTTCTGGATACATGTTCCTTAGCAGATACAGGACTTGCCAATATTTACTCTCATTTTGTTTTCTTCCCACTTTTTGGATGGTGCCCTCTGAAACACAAATGTTTTTCATTTCGATGAAGTTCAATTTCTCTCTTTTCTCTTTCTGCCTTTGCTCTTTCTTCACCTAACCTAAGCGCTCACCACTTTATTCCTATATTTTTTTCTAAGTGTTATACAGTGTTAGATCTTGTTTTAGACCAGATCCCTTTTGAGTTAATTTTTTAAAGCATTGTCATGTGGATTTTGTTCTTTTTTCTCTTGCTGTATTACATTAATCAATTTTTGACTATTAGACTGCCCTTGCATCCTGCAGTAAATCCCCACTTGGTCACGGTGTATAATCCGACTTTATATGCTGCTGGACTTGGTTTGCTAGTATTTCTGGGGATTTTGTTTGTCTGTTTGTTTAACTTCTGGTTCTGGGGAAAGAAATGACCTCTAATTCTAAGTGTATTGTCGATTTCATGGTTTCTGGACCTCTGCACTATTGACATTTAGAATGGGTGTCTCTTCTTTGTGGAGGGTTTCTGTTGTACACTGTGGGATGTGAACAGCATCCCTGCCCTCTACTCTCTAGAATGCCAGTAACACCTCACAGCCCACAGTCATGACAACCAAAAATGGCTCCAGGTGTTGCCAAGAGTCCCCTGGTGTGGAGTGGGTGGGAAGCATCAGCCCGGTTGAGAACCACTTCCCTTCTCTGAGAGCAAAGGGGCACAATGGCATTCTCGTTTTGTACCGAAAAATCCACACTCCGTTCTGTATGGGTTTGTTTCTTCATGTGCATGGTGTTTACTTCCTGTAACCGATTTCTTAGCTCCTTGCAGGCTGGGGTCATAGTTCACATTGTCTTTGTCTACTGAGAGTTTACCAGATAATAAACATCTGGATGATTTCTCCTGGCAGCGTTCTGGCCTTCACATTGCAAAATGAAATCTCAGTCACAAAGGAGAGAGTATATTAACGCCAACACTTTTTTATTTTTTAATTGCAGAATGAGTGAACTCCTAGTTGTCAATATCCAACGTCCTAATTTTATGGAAATCGTGTTTATTTCCACTGCTGCAGCTGTTGCTTTTTCGCAAATACTAAAGGTTTCATTTTCCTCGGAACATGTACTGATGCTGGTGTCATCAGCGGAGGACTTATTTTCATTCCATGTAGGTTAGCTTGAATGGAGACAGTTTTGCTGGTGGCGTGTATTTGACCTTGAATGAAAACTGAAGGGTTTAAACAGTATTTTAAATCTGCATATCTTTAAATGTTTATCAGATTTTGACAGTTATGAAAACAAACCAAAACAGTAGAGGTGTCTAATAGAGATTTTTTTTCTTCAACTCTTTGCATGGGTATTTCAAACAATTATGATCATTCTGAACCTTTAAAACTTCCCTACTAGTTTTCAAAGAAGCAAAAGCATTTTTCCTCATTGGCTACAGAACATATCCCTTTGTTCCAGCAATGCATAGGGCCGTATCTCATATTTTCTTCTTAAATTACGAGGCTGTAAATATAAAGCAAAAACTGTTGGTGTGCCGTTTTCTCTCCACATTTTTCCTCTCTTATGAAATCCAATTACAAATGCTCCCTGATGCCCTATCTGAGAGTTGCAGAGTGGGCACAAGCCACCTCTAAGTGGAGGCTCCTAAAAATTAACAGGGAAGATTCACGTGGGTTTTGGTGGGGTTTTTTTGCGGTATGCGGGCCTCTCACTGTTGCGGCCTCTCCCGTGGCGGAGCACAGGCTCCGGACGCGCAGGCTCAGCGGCCACGGCTCACGGGCCCAGCAGCTCCGCGCGGCATGTGGGATCTTCCCGGACCGGGGCAGGAACCCGCGTCCTCTGCATCGGCAGGCGGACTCTCCACCACTGTGCCACCAGGGAAGCCCTTTCTTTTTGTTTTGTTTTGTTTTGTTTTTTGTTTTGATTCATGTGGGTTTTTAAGAAGGGATTTTAAATACATCTCAAGTTTTAAAGTGACTCCTGAACTTTTTGTAAAATGGGCTACCTTCTTCTAATGCCTCGCCGTTACTTTTCAAACTCAGTGGCTTTACACACTGACCTGCAGAGCAGCTTTGGTTTGCTGGAGTCCAGGATTTGTGAGGTGGTGTGATTTACTTTTTATTTTCACTCTTGCTCCCTGTTAAGTCAAAGAGATCACTGAACACTCTTTTCTGGTATTAGACCCTGGTGAGAGATGATTGTTTCTTGCACAGAGACTTAACCAGGTATCGTGGAAGAATTTGGTACCCTTGCTCTCTGATTCACGGATGCCGGCATGACCCTCACTGGTGGTGGGACCTGCGTTCTGGTGAGGTCCAACTTAGAGGGTGGATAACAGGACAAGATGGGGAACAAAGATGCCTAAACCCCATGAGACCTTAGCCCACTGCTCACAGAGGGGTGATGTTTTTTCTGAAAGGTGACCTCATCTTACTGCTTTACCAGCAGACTCTTTGGCCAGTGAAAATAAAAGTGTCCCTTATAAGGAAATTAACTTTAGATTTTAAAAGAAAATTTCCGAGGATACTTCCAGAGAATCCTACTTGCGAAGAAGCAAAGATGTGTATTCCTGAATTGGGGATGGTAGTTGTTGGGAGAGATTCACTGGAATGGAAATAAACTTCCTTTCCTTTTGGCCAACAATTATACTGTTCTTTTCTCCAGATTGGCCAAATGATTGCTTTCAATATAAGGGGGTAGTGTGGGCAAGATTGCTAGTAGTGTCTGTTACGACTGGCCCAATTCATTAATCTTCCTTCCTTAATTATTTTACATGGAGAGCCTCTTTACTCTGAGAGAGTTATTTTCCAGTTTTATTGAGATATACTTGACAAGTAACATTATATTCCTTTTAGGTGTATAACAGGACAATTTGGTATTTGTCTGTGTTGCAAAATGTTTAATACAATCAGTTTAGTTAACATCTAGAGTTACATTTTTTTTTTTCCTTGTATGAGAACTTTTAAGGTCTACTATTGGGAAATAAAAGTTTTGGCACATGTATAAATTTAGAGAACATTAAACATTTTAAGATAGAGGTGGAACTGTAAACATGTATTATTAGTCATTGGAATTTCTTGAATTTGCAGTGAGATTTCTGTCTATTAACTTTTGAAGATATCAGTGGTGTAAAGTTAGTGGCACTAGCCTTTTATCATTTATCCTGAGGCCATCTGTTGTTTGAAGTTCAAATGTGGGAACTTTCCTATCGTTCTGTGGGAAATAAAGATCATAACAACTCAAAATGAGTAATCACTAAACCGATGTAGTAAAGAGATCTGTGATGTGCATAGTACCTAAAAAGTAGGATCAAAATATTTAATGCAGAAGACAGTAGACTCACCAACCTACCAACCCACCAATCAGTTCTTTCGGATGGTAGGCTCTGTATCAGAGTCCTGACTTAGTGAGCCAGGAGTTAACATTTTGGGTTTCTGGATCGTGGAGGAGATGGGGGGGTGGTCTTATAGGAGGGGCAGCAAGCAGGAAACCTTTTTCAGGGCTCCGGGCAGCAGCATTTCCCCAACCAGCAGAGAAGTATTTCCTGATGTTAGCATTCCTCACTGCAGCGCTGGTGCTTGCCAGGTGAGTCACTTACGTGTACGTGACAGGTAAGATAATACCTGCCTTACTTCCACCTGGCATTTAGTGCTCATGGATTCATCTTCCTGAACCAAGACATGAAATTGCAGTTCCTTATCCATGTTTAGCAATATTTCGTTCACTGATTGATTCTCTATCCCCTTGGAATAACTAGGTATGGGATCCACTTAGACTTCTGAGTCTCAAGTCCACATCTCCATGAAAGTTAAAATGTAACAAGAGAAGTAATAGAAGAAAAGTACAGATGGAGCCTTGTGATTCAGAGGTGTCTGTTCTGTTAACAGAGAGCAGATGAGACTGCCTGAGGTCAGGGTTGAATCGAGCTGAAATAGGGACCTCTGGTGTCTACTGCATCGTACGCATTAAAATGGTTAATTTTGTGTTACGTAAATTTCACCTCCGGACAAAAACAAAAAGTTTGAAGCTGGCACATGCCTCATTGAGCTCCCCTCTAGAAAACTGTGTAAAAGGAGCCCAGTTTGAAGCCAGTTCTTAAAAGGAACATACAAACAAACCAAACAGCAAACCAACAGGACGTGGCCGCGCACACCGTTACGGGGCCGAACTTGACCTTTTACACCCCAGTGTCTCAACTTGAATTCAGAGCGAACTAATTCTATGCTTTTGACCAGGTAAAGACCTCATTTTAAGAAATTTCCTTAAAACTGCAAACGTGTGGAAAAGAGAGAGTGTTATATGTATACATTCAGCAATTACGTGTTATAAGCATACTAGTTACAGGGATCTTGGGCTCATATCTGCATGTTTTATTGTGCGTTTGCCCCCACTGTTTTGTTAGCAAGTATTGTTTTAATTTATGTAATGTTTAGAGTCCATATAAATGTAAATCATTCAGAGTTTGAGGAAAGAATTAACCACTTATGAGTTGCATTTACCACTGTTCACCTCCCACTTTAATTCCTTCAGAAATAACAAAACCAGTTGCTAAAGTAGTGATTTTAAATATTTACCAATATATACCAATGGGATACTTGTTGCTGTGTTTCTGAAGCAAAGAAATGCAGCGGCATCCTTAGTGATTATTTAAAAAATCAGGAATATTCTTTAAGGGAAAGAATTTCAACTCATCCTTTTGGTAGTCGGTGGTCATTCATTTCTGTTTGTATTGTATCCTGTTAAAGTGACGACTTAACAAAGAGAAGGGAAATTAAATTTGCTAGTTATTCGTTAATGCCATATGATTTCTAGTTACAAAGGCATGCTTAAGCCCCATGCTGAAAAGAGGTGAATAAACTAGGACAGGGTTCAAATAAAATTCATTTGGGAAGGTAAATATGTTTTCGGAATGATGAAGTCTATTGAGATCCCATTTGGGTGTAGTGTTCTACCATTTCTTAACGGATTCTTCATAACCCCCAGGTTATTCAGGCTTTGAGCCAAATGCCGAGATGTCATTACTTACTTTTGCTTGGGTTGTAATAAAATTTGGGACTCTTAGTGTAAAGATGATTTTCATTAGTAAAATTGTTATTGGGCATTTAGAGTTGGTGCTTATTTGCTGTTGCTTCTCCAAGCACTGGAAATCTTCCTTCACTTTTCTTTTCCCCACACTACAATGAGAGACCAAAGGGTGGCCCTATTCCCATCCCTTAAACATGTCATTTTCTTTAACCTGTGGGCTTGAAAACCATGCAAGGACCTTTCCCAGAAGAGCTGGCCAGGGCTGGGCGCTGAAGATGACCAAGAGCTGTGTAATGAGGGCCCCAAGTCAGACCATAAATGCTACCCTGTTGAGGAAGACAGGGAACGCTGCTCAGAGGTGCACCATCTCAAATGCCTTTATAACACCTAGGCCTCTGGGCACTCACATAACGGGTATGCCATGTGACTTCAGCCATTTGTTAACATGACCTTAAAGGTCCAAGAAATGTATCAATATCATGTGACCATTTTGGGGGGGGCGGGGGACTCATTTTAGTCACAAATGCACACACCAAAATATTGCTATATCACATGGTGAGAAAATGCGGGTATGTGCATCTTTACAGGATCTCCATCATAGCTTCTTCTTAAAGTTTCCAGTATAATTCTTGTGAAGTAATTGTTTCAAAAAAAGTTTTTAAATGTTTAGGTAGTTCGAAAGGAAAATGTAATTTTAAAAGACTACTCAGTTGTTATTTCGGTCTTTGTGACGTTGAGTGGTTCTGGTAAATTGACACCCTTGATCCAAATGCCATACTTGCCAAGTTGCAATCTTGACCTCACCGTGGCAGCATCTAATATAAATCCTGAAGCACCTAGTTACATCTTGATACTTGCTCTTCTTCCTTCTTCTTGTCTGGCTACAGTCATCCACAAACAGCTGTATTCTTTAAATCTTCAGGGACATGAAACATTGAAATCTGTGCAGAAAATGACCATCAGGGTTGTCTAATCTCTAAAAAGGGTGTGTTTTCATGTAAAAGGTGGTGGAACCCAAAAGAATGGGGGAAGACACCCCTGAGTGTGTAAGCCACGTACCTCACTGGCCCCAAGAGATTCTTGTTCTGTTTTTTTAATTTAACTTTTATTTTATACTGGAGTAGAGTTGATTTACAATACTGTGTTAGTTTCAGGTGTACAGCACAGTGATTCAGTTATACGTACACATATATCTATTGTTTTTCGGGTTCTTTTCCATTATAGGTTATTACGGAATATTGAGTAGAGTTCCCTGTGCTCTACGGTAGGTCCTTGTTGGTTATCTCTTTTATATACAGTCGTGTGTGTATGTTAATCCCAAACTCCTAATTTATCCCTCCCCCTCACCTTTTCCCTTTGGTAACCCGAGATTGCTCTTTTAAAAACCCAAACCCATGGGCTTCCCTGGTGGCGCAGTGGTTGAGAGTCCGCCTGCCGATGCAGGGGACACCGGTTCGTGCCCCGGTCCGGGAAGATACCACATACCGCGGAGCATCTGCGCCCGTGAGCCACGGCCGCTGAGCCTGCGCGTCCGGAGCCTGTGCTCCGCAACGGGAGAGGCCACAACAGTGAGAGGCCCGCGTACTGCAAAAAAA
>RJWK010032976.1:5547-23477 GCA_004363435.1 Platanista minor | reverse complement strand
CGCTGCGGAGCACAGGCTCCGGACGCGCAGGCTCAGCGGCCATGGCTCACGGGCCCAGCCGCTCCGCGGCATGTGGGATCTTCCCGGACCGGGGCACGAACCCGTGTCCCCTGCCTCGGCAGGTGGACTCTCAACCACTGTGCCACCAGAGAAGCCCACGGTGACACTCTTGATAGCTTCTTTTGCCAATAGGTGGAAATTACAACTCGGGAGTTGAGTTTGTGACGTTCACTCCTATTTCCCTCCTACATCCTGCTGTTAGTCACTTAATGTCATGCTGACCTTTTTATGTCTGTTAACGATGTCATCTCATGAATTCTGTTTTGCATTTTGCAAGGCAGAGCCCAAACATCTAATAGAAATGTATGAGACCAAAAAAGTTCTAAGGAGGAAGCCATTGTAACCTCTTTTCAAGAGCACGTACATGTGTGCACACTTGACAGATTTAAAAACACGGGACTGGGCCTCCTTGGTGGCACAGTGGTTGAGAGTCCGCCTGCCGATGCAGGGGACACGGGTTCGTGCCCCGGTCCGGGAGGATCCCACATGCCGCGGAGCGGCTGGGCCCGTGAGCCGTGGCCGCTGAGCCTGCGCGTCCGGAGCCTGTGCTCCGCAGCGGGAGAGGCCACAGCAGTGAGAGGCCCGCGTACCGCAAAAAAAAACCCCAAAAAACCCACGGGATTTACTTGAAGCCATTAGATTTTTGGGGAACAAGCATTATGATAGCTGGTGCTGGTAAAAAAAAGGCAAATCTCTCATTGGGGAGCGAACTTTCTGAATTTTCTGGGGATGTGAGATGTGTGAAATCCATAGCCAGTTGCTGGTATTAATATATTGGAGCTGACTTTTTGTTTTCTAACAAAAACGAAAGTGCTGTTCAGTCATGTGTGGCATATATTCCATTTTTAAATAAGATTCTACACACAAGGTAGGGAGAGTACCAGCTTTACAGAAAAAAAATGTTTTTTTAATGTATTGATTTAAATTGAGTCATTGCTCTTCAGACTGTACCACCTAGTAACTTGTTTCTAAGGCAAGAAACTTGATGTACTCTGTGATTGTAAAGGAAAGAGAACATGGTTCCCTAGTGTATGTTTCAGGGGGTGAAATAGATCACAGGTTTAGAGTCAGATCAGGCATGAATTTGAATCTCTTTTTTCCTGTTTATTGGTTCTGTGATCTTGGGCAAGCTAGTTCACCTTCTGAATCCCAGTTTCCTGTCTATAAAATGAGAACACTAATATTCACTTTGCAAGATGTTGAGAATTTCAAAACCAAACAGAGCAATACATGTAAACCACCTGCCCCCAGTAGGTACTTAGTAAATCTTCCCCTTCACTGTTGTCAAGGATCATGCAGTCAGGGGTGTGGGGCAAAGGGGAGAATGAAAATATATAATAATCTTAAAGGGAAAAATTATGAAGCAGTTCAGAAATTATGGGCAGTTCCAGTTATTTCACAGACTGTGGTGAGAAAAACAGAACTGAGTTGGGATCTATTTCCCTAATACCCCTCTTGAGAACCTACTGTGTGCCCTGCTTGATTCCAGGTGCTGGGGATCGAAATCAGACATAGGCTCTGCCCTCATAATCTTCAAAGTTTTGTGGGCGAGCAGACATTGATTAAATACTCATACTAATCAGACCAGTCAGAGGCACATTGGGACTGAGCCAGGTGGAAAAAGGCAGTTTATTTTAATTGAGATGATACTCAGCATAGAAGGCAAATCAGGGAATGTGAAGTGTGAGGCAGCTGGGCTGGAAGGTTTGAGTCCCGCTCTTCCTCTTCCCAGATGTTTGACCGTGGCCTTTTCTGAACCTCAGTTTTGCCATCTGTAACATGGAGGGGATAGACCAACCTCATAGGGCTGTGTTGAGGAATAAAATTGAGATAAAGCATGTTGGGCCCCTGGTCCAACAAAACGTCATGCCCGTCACAGCTTGATGACAGGAATCAGTGCATGTCCCAGCGGGGGGGCTTGTACAAAACAAATGTAGGCAAAGTGAGAATATTTTTATATATTTGAGTCATAGAACTTGGAAGCTTGTGATTTGAAAGACTGTTTGAGAGGAATAATTTCCAGCCTCTGTGCCCCAAGCCCCTGAGGGGACTGCAGAGTAATTAGCAGAAGTCCTAAAATCCTTGAGCACACCAAGCATTATCTATAGAGGTATATGTGTGTATGTGTGTGTTATAACATTTGTCTGATCCATTTTGTTGCTACTTTGAGCAGTAAAATAAATAATTTTGAAACATATTACTAAATTGAAAATACATCCTTCTGTATATTCTCAGTCATCAGGTACCAAAAGATTCAACTATTATCACATGAGGGAGCAAAAACTATTTTAAATATGTTCAAAAGGGTAGGAAGTACTGTGCAAGGGAGTGTGAAAAAAACAGCCCAAGATTGGAAATTACTTAGTGACTTTGGCTGCTAGCCTGGTTCTCCGTTCTTGGAAAGTATGTCAGCTCCATTCTGAAGTCAAATGTCATCATTGAAAGGAACACCTCCATTCTCAAAATATATTGGCACTGCCGTAGGAGCAACATGGAATTAAAGGGAAAGATTTCCAGCCGAGTTCTGGTTGGTGTTCTTTAGTTTCCATAACTAATATTCGGCGTGGAAATATGACTCGCTATTCTTTGAAACAGACGAAAAGATGCCCTCCATTTCCTGCAGTCACTCTGTGACCCGATATTACGGCAACACGAGTGTAAGCAGAGACAAAGCATGCAGTACAAAACTATATCCAATGCAATTGAGAGAGAAGTGGCCTTTCTCTCTGCCCCCAAAAGGCATGAATCATGCATCACAAATCGGTGATCACATGGGCACCGCTTTGTTTGAACTTCTGTGTAGGAAGACCCCCATTTCTTTAGTAAAGACCCCCTGGTGACCTTGCCCAGCCATAGGTACTACGGGTCATTCTTACGTTCAGATATCTAACGCAAAACAATCTGATGGTCTCTAAGTGGCATTAGCCAGTAGTAGTTCATTTTAAGTCCCATATTTGAATTGTGGAGCTTATTTTCTCCTAGAAAATGGTTTACAGGTAGGGTCTCCATTGGGCTACAAAAAAAAAAAAAAAAAAACCCTCTTGGGCTCAGAAGGGAACCAACCAAAAGCTGTTTTTGATAACATTCTAGTTTGCTGCTGTTACTGTGGGAAAATGTTCCTCTGTCCTGATCCCTTGGCCTGAGAAGTGAACCACCTTTTCCCTTGCCACGTGGTTGTCCCCTCCTTCTTTGGCAAGTACATTGGAGTGGCAGAGGTGTTGGGGGAGCCCCCAAGGTGTGCTTCTGCGTTTGTAAGGGGTGCTTATAAGTCATCTGAAGACATGCTTTTATTCCTGTACGAAATAGTGAAAGAAAGCCTAATGCCACTCCACCGTATTCCTTCAGCATTCAGCTCATCTCTCTCTCACACACGCACGCACGCACACACACGCGCTAAAAAAAATAGAAAAAAGTAACTGCAGGTCAGAATGAGAGTTGCTCAATGGAAAGATGATGCTCTATGACATCAGCACCTCATTAAGGAGTAAACATTGACTAGGTGCAGAGTCCCCGTGTATAAGAAAGACGTGGTCAGGAAAGTTGGAGGGAGATGGTAATTTGAGCCTCAGGAGCAGTCTGTTGGCCTGTTTTATTCTCTCTGTCAAGACTTTTAAGAAGCTCAGAAGAAGGCTGTTGTGTAAATAAAGGGGGTTATTGCTGTGAGTCTAAGTATTGATTCAGATGTCCAGACTCTCAAAAGTGAATATATTCTCTCCTTTGTTTCCGTTTGATTTACATTTAAGAGACCTGTCTTCGGGGGACAAAATATTTGCAGCAAAGCAGGTGACACCCAACGGCAAGGATGAAATGGAGTGAGAAGCCGTAAGCGTTCTTAGGAATAGAGTGATATTGATAAAGAAGCCAGGCAAGCAGATACTATGAAATGATGGCTAGAAACTTTCTAGGCAAGAAAAAAGTACTAGCATGAGAGCAAAATCTCAGTTGACCAAAATCTTTCATTTACTGCTAACATTAACATCTCAGAAGGAGCAAAGCAAAAAATCTTTTTTCTCCCTATTTTTGTTAAAAGCTTTCTTTAAAATGATGCACCAGCATACTTTTTTAGTGTGGGTCAACCCTGATTATTTCAGAACATAGGTTTTTTAAAAAAACTCTTGAGTTATTCAGAAAGAAGAGTCATGATCCCTTTTTTTTTTTTTTTTAACTAGTTAGATTGCTGATAGACATAAAAAACAGAAGTTTATTTTCTTGAGTAGATGGAATATTTATTGTCATAGTTGGAACAAGCTTGTTAACAGTATGGGCTGAGCTTCACTAAAGCAGGCTGACTCCTGCTTGAGGTAGAATATTCGAGGATACAGAGAATGCTGTATGGGGCCTTTATCTGAAGAGATAGTCAAAGAGTGCAGATTTAGCAACAAGCAGAAAGGGCCAGAATTTTATGTTTGGAAAGTAAAGAGAAAAGGCAGATGCTGTGAGAGTCCATTTGCCCTGCAGGGAGGTAGCCTTGATATATAGCAGGAGCTGGATAAATGTGGCCTGAAGGTTATAAATGTGTTGTGCTGGTTTCATATCTGCAGACACATCTGGATCCACGGCTACTTTTCAGTGCTTGGGTGTTTTCTTAGGTGAGAGCCTTATAACAGTGTTTTACAACCCAGAATTAAGTAGTGATTGCTAACCAGGAAAGCTTGAGTTAACGATGTCACATGTAGCACCTAGCATTCTCTCTCAAGGGAACCCTGCTCTAGCTGAAACTGTGTTTTAGCCTCTCTGTCAGTGTTTGCTAAAATGACGTGAATTCATTAAGTAAGAGAAGATGGGACAGGAAGCATTGCTTGGATCATAGGCATTATCTGTTTCCAGCTTCCTTAAGCCTGAGGAAATTTTTAATTACCTGGTTTGAGCCCCACAGATCAAGGCATTGGTTGTCAGTAGTAGAATTTCAGGCTTACAGGGGATTGACCAGAGGAGAACTTGTCTTGCAAATCTGACTTGGTTATTGGTAGCATGGAGCTTTCCAGAAAGCAGGTTGTAGTAAACGAGAGAGTCTGGGCAAGAGGTCTTGGGCGTGGAGGTCAGATCCGCCTTGGAGTTCTTGCTATGGCATTCATGGCTCTGTGACCTTATGTGAGTCGCTGTATTTTTTTCTGGGCCTCAGTTTTCTCACCTATAAAATGGTAATTTCCCAAGCCCTTTGCAGTTTTAAAAAACCATTAACTCTGAGACAAGTTAATGTCTCCTGGGTGAAGGCAGTTCAGACAATGGCTAGGGTTAGCGTTAGAAATACCAGATGGGTTGTAGAAACAGTCCGTGAAAAGATGGGGGTGGTATGTGGACACAGAACAGCAAAAGGCTTCTCCTTGGCTAATTTTGTTTTAATCGAAGTTTTTAATCATGATGACGATTGTTAGTATTTTCTTCTTTTTAAAGCCAAAGTCAGGTTAAGTGAACAAATACTACACTGGAAAAAAAAAAATCCTAAATCATCCCAAGTGGGTCAGTTCTGATTAGTCCAGTTTTTAAGGTGTACTTTAAGGCTTTTATAACTAGAGACTTGACACCATAAATGAGAACAAAATATCAAAAGTAATTAGGTCAACCTGTCGGCCTTAGAAGCTTTCTGTTTTCCAAATATGCAGTCGTTAGTGTGTGTTCTTCTGCCTCCTGGGAAATGATGCAAGTCCTCTCTGCCCTATAAAAATATGTATTATTATTAGTTGTATTAGCAAAATGTAAATTTGGAACTGGAAAATCGTTAGTTTCAAAGTTAGCTATTTATTGCTGAGTGTGTTAAACATTCTGATGCTCTCAGAATTGAAGGACCGGGGTGGGCCTCTGGACAGATGAATTTTGAACTATTCCCCCATAATCTTTACCATCCAGTACACAAACATAAAACTGATTTCACTTTTGTGGACTCCAGTCCCATAGCTCTAGAAGTTACTGTGTGAGTAGAAGGAAGATTTGGAAGACAGTAGTCTGATTTGCAAACTGCTACATCAGGATTGAGACATAAATCATACTTAGAAAAGCGTATGAGTTTCGCAACCGAAGCCCAAAATAGTCCTTGAGAATAATGTACCAAAGGGAATGGAAAATACAAAATCAGTTTGGGAAATGACCTGCTTAGGTTGACTAGAGCAGGCCGTTTTCTGCTAGTTCAAGGTCATTCATTCCCTCTTACAGGCCCTGATGTCTCATCCGTGAGAGTTTTGAACGCTTTCCCTTGGAGGGCACTTCCACAGTCGAATAGCTCGAGGTATTTGAACGCTTCTTTAAGACAGTCAGCCCAAATTTTCCTTTAATTTCCTCTTCCAGTGTCTCTGTAATTGCTCTTTCTTGTATTATCCTAAAAGGAGTTTGCGGGGAGTGCGTGCAGTGGGAAACAGAGTTCAGCGTTTTCTTCTCGGGTGCTTACAAATTTCACCTTTCATAAACTTATGCTTTGCTCAGAGAAAATGACTACAAAGAGAATGAATTTACTGCTTTTCCAGGGCTGAACAAGTTCTTCCCATAATAAAGGTACCCATAGAGACCAGCTTGAGCCTGAGTCCTGGATGATAGAGGTTGCCTGAATGTATTTTTTCGCTGGCCTCACTTGAGTGCTTGGCCCTATTTCTAGAGCCGCCAGCTTCATTTATCTCAAACCTTCCTCCCTGAAATCTCCATCTTCCACAATCAATCCATACCCCCTACACATTTACTACTCAGAAAGGCTGTGCAGAAATGTAACAGGACAGTGTTATGTACCCATCAGAAGCTTGCTGAATGCATAATGGTACCACATCACCAAAGTGGGTGGTTCTGTCTCTTCACGCACTGCCTACAAAAATTACAAAAATAACGCAAACCATTCTGTGTTCTCTTCTGTATTATGTTTTCTTGACCTCCGTGGGAAAGATTGTAGACCGTGGGATGCTCAATAGATAGGATCTGGGAGTGAAGGTGCTCTTGGGCATGTCCACGTCTTTCAGAATCATACTCTTCCCATCTTTAGTGTAAATGTGACGTGATTAAAGAGCAAACACTTTTGGACCAGAAGAGAGTTGTTTTACAATTGATTAATTCACTTGAGCAGATCGCCACCCCCTTTCGGCTGTTATTTGCATACTGTGTGTGCAGCTGAGGTGCAAGAGCCTTGCAGTCCTTCATGAGCTGAATGTATAAAACTACTCTTCCTCCCATATTTTACCTCCCTGCCCTCTCTGTGGTTTTCAGGATACTCTTTGTACTTACTGGTCTAGAAGTAAAAACAAAAACATTCTTTTTTTTTTTTTTTTTTTTTTTTTTGCGGTACGCGGGCCTCTCACTGTTTTGGCCTCTCCCGTTGCGGAGCACAGGTTCCGGACACGCAGGCTCAGTGGCCATGGCTCACAGGCCCAGCCGCTCTGCGGCATGTGGGATCTTCCCGGACCAGGGCACGAACCCGCGTCCCCTGCATCGGCAGGCGGACTCTCAACCACTGCGCCACCAGGGAAGCCCAACAAAAACATTCTTAAACTTGTTCAGAATGGGTGGAGAAGAAGGCATCTGGAAAAAAAAACGTGTAAATTTTATTAATGTTTTAGGATCGTCTTAAAGTCCTATCACCTAAGTGATCTCTTATTCCATAATTTCTTTATATTCTGGCTGCAGACTTTGCTTTTAGCGTATTACCGGCTTTGAAGGTTGATGTATAGCTATCCCCTCAAAAATGTGGGGAGACTGCAGATCCATGGAGTTTAGCTATTCAAAATAGAATGAGAAGTGGTCACTTAGCCCTCGAGTCAGCTTTTGCTATCACCTGGCTGCATCATTGTGTGTGGTCAGAATTATCATGATACAGTACAAATAGCAACAGCATTTAGTAAGAAAAACCATATCACTGTGGGATTAGTTGCTGATCATTTGTACAACTCGTAACATGAAGAAAAAATGAATCTGGCCGAATAATCAAAAGTATAAACCACTGTTAATTGCGCCCAGTTTGTAAATGTCTTGGCCGTGTTTGTGAGAGCTGGTAAGGTAGAAGGACAAGGGTTTGCACTTGTCAGACGCTAGTTCACATGCTGGCTTTGCTACTAAGTGTCACCTTAACAAGTTCTTTAACCACTTAAGTTATTCAACCACCTAAAAAAATAGAAATAACATATGCTCGTTATGAGAATTAAGTGGGGTAATGTATAAACGGTCCCAGTAGGGACCCGATTCATGTTAGTCCCCTTTGCTTTCTCTGTCTTTGTTTAAGTAAATCTGTATATTTACAAGTCTTTCTACTAACATCATTAATGGATTATTTCCTAATCAGTGCCCAGTTTCTGACCCATAGTGATTGCTCAGTAAATGTTCATGGAACGAGTGAGTGGGTGATGATGTATATTTAGTGAGGTGTGGCCATTATTACTTGTCTTTTAGACAAGAAACATGGAATTTGCAGTTTCTCCAAGATTACCCAGAAACTGGATTCACTGCCTACACAGGCATCTAGAAGTACAGCGCTTGTAAATTTCAGGCAAAGCCAGTATTAGACTTGGACGTTCCTGTATGTATTAACCATTACTTTCTTCTCCATCAAACACTCATTTTGTGAAAATATAATTTGTGCATGGCACTGAGTCTGATATTGGAGGACCTCTTCATTGTGTCTTACAGAGGGGACCTCATCTATGTGCTTAATTTAAATCATGCGATAAGGAGAAGCAGTGCTCCAGAGGTGGAGGAGAATGGTGACCAGCCTTTGCTGGGATAGCCTTTCATTGGAATCAAAGTTCTAATGTTCACTTAGGAAAAGAAGATTGTTTGAACTGTGATTTGATCCATGTCTGTGGTCATTAGAATTAAGTCTAGCCAGCTGTCAGTTCCTAGAGGCAGGCGGCTATACCTGTCTATTTCAGCATTCTCCTGTTTTCAGTTTCTAAGTTGGCTTTGTTAGATGAGTTAGTGTGGTATTTATTTGAAAAAAAAAAAAAAAAAGTGTGTGTTTGTTGAACTTCTCACATGTTGCTTGAGCATCCATTTCATAGGAATCAAACTTTTAAAAAATAAAATTATTCTTTAAATTTAAGGGGGCTGATTTTAGAGGAGGGGCAAGCCCAATCTTGTAATAAATTCTTTAGCACAGTGAAGAATTACTAATTTACTTTTTGTTCTTATAGATGTGATTTTCCATATAGAGGGGCCTGGTCTCACGTTAATAGCATCAGCTGGACAGTAAGATGCTTTGAAGAAGATAGCTCTTACTGAGTGATTTCCTATTTACTAGGTTGGCAGAAAGACCCAAGGGGGAAAGGGGGAAGAAAGTTTGCTGGTCAAGATGTCTCAATCTCAGTGTCATAACTGAAAGAGTACCACTTGAAAATTCAAGGTGAACTAGCATCCACTTTCACCGTCTGGATTTATATCAGTCTAAGTCACACCTGGGACAGTTCGAGTTTAAACACCTGGCTAAAAAATGTTAGGATAAGACCCAATAGAACTTGTTCCCAGGAAAGATGGAAATTCTACATCAGGACCCCACTTCACTATTTTGGCACCACTGGTTCAAATATTAGCCAGAACCTGGAAAGGTTGAGATAGAAAAAAAATTAAGTAAGAGAATTCATTAAACTGGCATGTTGGAACCTCTAAAAAGGTTCTCATGGAGGATTCATTTAGAAATAGATGAAAATTTGAGCAAGGGTATTTTGATTGATTTTTTTTTTTCTCTCTCTCTCTCTCTCTCTCTCTGAAGTGCTTGATGGATTATCTTGCCCAGCCTGGTAAATGTGTTGCTAAAGGGTTTCCAGTGTGCATCTCTTAAGGATGAAAGGCTTTCAGGGCACGTTGGTCATTTACTGACATATTTTCTCTAGACTCTAATTTCCCCATAATATTCGTGCTTTCTTCCGTACATTTTTAACTCATGGAAAAGAAAAACAAAACAAGCTTTATTCTGGGGCCAATAGCATACCACCCTGCCCTACTTTTCTTTCCTTGGAGGGACTTTCAAATTTGCCTGTAACTTTGGCCAGTTTATCACAGAATGGTCAATATTCCAGTGAACTGGGGCCTGGGACTCTGGACTCCTTGCTTCTGGCTGGAGCCAGGGTTCTGTGGAGAAAAGGAATAAGGAGAGGAACACAAATTTCAGACTCCAGTCCTGTCCACCCCTTTACCCACCCTTCTCTCACTTAACCCCCATTGCTTTCTCAGAGTTCAGAACTCTAATTACTCCCCAAAAGGCACACCCCAAAAAGATATCCAGCCTTTATTTAGCTCCTCCCAACAGAGGACCCTAAAGAAAAGCTGTCCTCTTGGAACCAGTGGGCCTATCTTTTGTTGAAAGAATGGGAGAGATGAACTCATGACCTGGCCCAGATGGTGACATTCCTCTCCAAACTCTCTTCCCTCCAGTTTTTCTAGATTTCCAGATTATTCAGCTATTTATTCAACTACAGGGTACTGGTGGCTGCTATGGGTAAGGCGATGTGCTAGGTTTCCCTGCAGAGTGGAAAACATGGCCTCCTAGGAGTCACAAAACGTGAGTTCCAGGTTTCACTTTGCTGTGAGTGGCTGAGTAACTGTGTAAATCACCCTTCCTGCCTGGCTGTCTCTCCTCTCATCTGTAAAATGAAGGGGTTACTTCAGTGAGCTCTGAGATCCCTTTTAGTCCTAGAACTGCTGTGATTTTCTGATTACAAATCTCTCGAGCCAGTTATTCACATTTCCAAGTTTAAGCTGAAAACTATAAATTCTTTCCACTCTTGGCCTGAAGCACATGGCGGCCTATGAAAAGCTCCATGGTTTGAGACTTGGATGTCTCACCCGTGATACAGTAAACCTACTGACTCTAAGATGCTTAGTGTAGGGCAGAATCAAGGGTAGGGTTGGGAGAGAGAAATGAAGAATTCATCCTCTTGAATTTACTGCTCGTGAACTGTACCACTTGTAATTTCGGCTTTTAAACTGAAAGTCAATATATTGCTTAAAAAAGTAGCCAATTCTCTGTTGGTGTAGAAACCTCTGACCCTACCTGGTAATTAATTAACAGGTCTCTGGGTAAAGGATATAAGGAAAAGAAATATTTTCTAAATTCTGCCAAGAGAATATGGAAATTATGGTCTAGAAAGTATAAACCCCTTCAACGAACGGTCATTATCGTCTGACTGCTAAGGTCATCAGTACATTTGCTTTTAAATAAACCCAGTGATCCTTTTAATATCATTATGGAAATGCAAGCTCCAGCACATTAAAAGTATTCTGTTGGGACACTTTGCTATTCCTGTATTTTGCAAAGTGTGTTTTTAGAGGCTTTGACTTCTTAAAATGTCTACAAATATATACCCTGTGGAAATACTCAAAGGTACCTTTGTTAGGGTTTCCTACTATTTGTATAAAATTTCAGGTATATTGCATTGAATTTTACATTTACTCCTGGGGGTGTTTCTCCCCCTAAGTAACAAAAAGACCAAGCGTGGGTCCTAAAGGCTTTATGTGATACCATCACTGAAGACATTTGAGGTCATTTTCCAATTCTATATTTTATCGATAGGAAAACTAGACCCAAAGATATAAAGTGCCCAGCCCAATATTATACTGTTGGTTAGTGACTGACCTAGGTCTGGAAGCTTAGGCTTTTTATTAACTCCTGAATTGGGGCTCACGCATTACACCCTCATTCTGCCCGTTGGAAAAAAATCTGGGAACTTACAGTTTTGAAGCAGTGTATCAATGCCATGAATCTCTAGCCCAGGAGATCTCAAGTACATTTCGACTGACAAATCGTTATTTAAAAATAATAACAACGTCTAACATTTATGAAGTTCTCCTAAGCACTGGTATGTGTATTAATTCATGTAATCCATCAAAACCACTTTGTGATATTGGTACTGTTATTTTCCCCAGTTTACAGATGGGCCATTGAGGCACAAAGAGAATACATATGGGCAGGGGTGCGCATCGCAGGGTAGAATTCTGATGCTGGCAGGCAAAGACTCCTTTGCCCTTAGCAGGTCAGTGTGCTTCCCCTAAATGGGATCTGGTCATTGGGAGCTTTTTTGTCCCTGCCTCCCATCTGCCTTGTGTCAGGAAGCAGTCTTTGTAATTTCTTATTAACTGTGAAGTTGGGACCATACAGAAGCTATACCGCCGGAGTTTCATTTGGATCCTGGATCACTGGTCCATTTCCAGAGAGGCATAGGGCACAGAACTGTCCTGCATCAGTCCAGACATTCAGAACAAAGGTATGTTGGCACCACAGCCATGGTTTTGCCATCTGCAGCAGCCCTGTAGCTGTAGGGCAGGTCCACGGAGGAGAAAGTATTGAAATAGCATCTCTCTGCTTGAGCAAGTGATTGAAACTCCCTGAGCAATTTGCAGCCATAGCACCCGTTATCTTTCCCTCCACCTAGGCTAAGTCTTGACTTTGGGACAGGACTCTTAGTGGACAGTCCATGCAACCTGGAGGGTATGAGCTAAACACTCCCTACTTGGGTCTAAAGCAGGATGGGGACTAGACTGCAGCATCATGATGTATAACAAAAGGGGATCATTGGAAGAGGTGGGGCTGAGCTGTCCCCAGTATCTGGTAACATTGCAAGAGCTTTTCTCCTCTTCCACAATTAATCCATGCCTCCGTTGGCACGTGTGAGAAGAACGCCTGACAGCACAACAGGAGAATTGCCCAGCTTGAGCAATAAATCTTCCTAGGCATTCAGCAAGTGCCACAGGGCTCATTAATCTTGATTATTTCCCATAATAGATAACTTCACAAATCAGCTACTATTCCTAATCACGCACATAAAGATAACAACGGACGGGTAATAGCTTCCTGCATGGCGAGACCAAAATAAAATTTCATCTAAAAATGTGTTTCTGCACATTCCAGGGGAAGGTGTATTCTGCCTTCTTAAAGGGGCAGCAGAGGATGGGGGAGCAGCCACTGAAAGAGAAACTGATTGTGGCGGGTTGGGTTTTAAAAATGAATTAGGTGTGTTTGATTTTCTTGGAGACACTGGCTGGCTTGTGTGTCACTGTATCACTGGGAGGTGGGTTTGAGAGACATTGGGCCACAGGAGAAGAGAGAATTGTGCGGTTCTAGCCACTAGAAGCAGCTGGAGGAGAATACCCAGGAAAAAATAGAAAGCACAGGGATGATATCTTGTATCTATGAAGTTCACATTGGGATTTCAGGATTTTTGCTGAGTTGGGTGAATTGCTTTACATTCCCAGACTGCGTTTATCACCACAGGAGGGCTCTTCAGATGCCAGCTACCAAGCAGAATGAATAGTAATAGAAGGGTGTATGTGTGATGAGAGATGGGTTTCCTGCATGTTGGGAGAGTGTACAGATGGTGAAGTGTTTTGAACACGTGACACTAGGTTATTGTAAGCCTAAAAACTCCCAGGTCTTTGGCAAGGGGTAAAAACACATATCTAATTGTGCTGGAAAGGAGGGCTCACTAAAGTCACCCAGGTGAAGGACATTAGCGACCAGCTCCCCCTCATAAATGATGCATTTCTGGAGGCATCGCTGTTGACATGGGAAATGACTTTGTTATCCTATAATGACAAGCTGCACCTGTCCATCATTTTATTATCAAAGTGCCAGTGCATTTCAGCAGGGCCCGGAAGGAGACTCATCACATTTATGATGGGATTTGACTCCACGTTATTCAGTCAGTAGGAATAATTGACCTATCACAACGACACATGCCCACAGACACAGGGGCTTACAGCCTTTTAAATCAACCAGATGCTGGATAGCACTGGCTGAAGTCTGTTCTTCTCCAGGCACCTAAACTTAACATTTCACTCTCACCCTCAGCTTCTCTTTTTAACCTGAAGGGAAGTTGTTCTGCTGTCCCAGCACTTCCCAAGGAGGATCTGGAGGTGGTCATTCCCATGGCCTTGTACTTTATTCGTATTTATTAAATGTTAAGGAAGAAGAATTTCCAGACCCACTGGTTCAGCATTTTCCTGCCAGCAAAGTCTGTTTTTCTGATACAGTCACAGAAATGACAGAGAAACTGGAACACCCTTTATGTGCAAGGCCAAGTATTAGGCACTGGGACAGAGAGATGTCCCAGACGTGACCTCTGCTCTTGACGAATGAGGCGGTCCCATAGAGGAGACAGGATGCGAAAACAGACATTTGTACAAGACAGAGGCGTGCCAGGGTGAATGAAGGTGGTAGCTAGATGCTGAGGACATTCGGAGGAGGCAGAGCTGTGCACTAAAGGAGGCATCAACTTATGCCCATGCCTATGAGAGGAAGAGACACCGAGGCAGAGTGAGCAGCACGAACAGGGCAAAGCCATGGAAAAGTGGTGGGCAACTCCCCATGAAAGCAGTGAAAAATGGGAGGTAAGACAGAGTGTCAATTGAGGCCAAATTAGAGAGGACTTTGAATGCAGGGCTAAAGAGCTTGGATTTTTCTCTGTACACATTGGAGCTCTATTAACGGGTGTATAGCAGGGTAATGACGTGGTTAAACCTGCGGTTAAAAAGATTAGTATTGGGCTTCCCTGGTGGCACAGTGGTTGAGAGGCCGCCTGCCGATGCAGGGGACGTGGGTTCGTGCCCCCGGTCCGGGAAGATCCCACATGCCGCGGAGCGGCTGGGCCTGTGAGCCATGGCCACTGAGCCTGCGCGTCCGGAGCCTGTGCTCCGCAGTGGGAGAGGTCGCAGCAGTGAGAGGCCCGCGTACCGCAAAAAAAAAAAAAAAAAAAAAGAATTAGTATTAATTCAGCAATAGACAGAATCAATTAGAGGAGGAAGAGCATAGGAGTGGAGCCCTTGTGTGTATTGCTGCTCAGCTCGACTCTTAAAATGATCGTGTGTCTCAGCTGTGTGGATGGATAAGCTGAGAAGACAAACGCCCTGGGTAGCAGGGGGAGCCAGGCAGAACTGGTGGTTTCGTTGGGTATATCAGTTACCTACTGCTGCATAACAAGTCATCCCAAACTGCGTGGCGTAAAGCGTAAAACAACCACATCACTCTGGAATCTGGGGGTTGGGAATTCAGACAGGGTATAGTGATGATGGCTTGTTTCTGCTCCATGGTGTCTGGGGCCTCAGCTGGAAAGGTTCAGATGGCTGGCAGTGACACCCTGGGCTGAGGATGGGAATCATCCCCAGTTTCTTCAGTCACATGTCTGTGTCAAGATAACTCTGACACTGGTTACAGTGGTCAGGACAGCATTTAATTAGTGTTAAACTATTGCAGTAGGAAAGAGTTCAGCATGGACGGAACTTCACTTGGATTTGTACAGAGCTCATTGAGTGTTAGTGACGGAGAGTGTGGGAATGGAGAGCGGGTAGGGGCGTCGGTAGAGTTAGGGATATGAAAGTTGCAAAGAGCAGGAAGGAGGGTTTTGGTCCACGTGAAACCCATGTGGGTTTGCTAAGTGGCACTAAGGAAGTTAAGGCTACTACCCTCCCACAGAGGCTGGGGGGTGGTGTTGGCTGGAACAAACAGCAAATTCTTTTGGCTGCCCTGACCTTTCTCTGATGGGCACTTTAAGTGGTAGGGGGAGGGGAGGGTCATCCTAGGGACACGGTCTTGAGCTGTTAGAAACACATCACGGAGTTTGTTCAAGCCTTTATTGGCCAGGGTGTAAGGCCGAGTCGAGGAAGGGCTCAGAGGAGCCTGGCCCGAGTATGTGCAAGGAGAGATTCTTTGTCATCTGACGCGTAGGATTTGGTTACTCAGAAACCAGGCTGAGCTGGAGACGAAGCACATACCTATCCTCTCCACACCTGTTGGCGTGGCTACCAGGTGTTCAGAGAGGGAAGGAGAGCTTCTGTCGAGGGGAATGTTCCAGTACAACCAGGTCAGAGCTGCACAGTCTTCTCCAGCCTCGCCTCGAAAGTGAAACATTCCCTTGGCTGCAAGAGGGGTCACTAAGGCGAATCCTGATTCAAGGGGAGAGAACTGGGCTCCCAGTCTCGGTGGATGGAGGTGGCGAGGTCACACTGCAGGAGAGCAGCTGGGGCGGGGAAGCTGACTGCAGTCACCTTTGGGAAACGCAGTCTGCGGCAGCGGAGGGGGGCAGTTGAGCGCAGCAAAGGAGACGGAGTCAGGTTTGCACTTGATGGGTGGGAAGTGCCCGTCGGACTCTGGAGGTGAAAAGGGCAGAATGATTGAAAGTATAGGAATGATACTCCAGACTGGAGAAGGTGAAAAAATGTCAAGGAAGAGGGTCTGTGTGGAGATCGGGCACCCCACGTTGAGAAGGAACCCACGCAGGGGCGTCATAGACTCAGGAGACTATAGTCCTGGAAGCTGAACGAAGAGTTGTAACAAGAAGTGGTCATTTGTGATCTTGCAAAGAGTAGTTTCAGTGGCTGGTGGAGATGGAAGCCAGGTGGCCCCAAAGCTTGGGTTGTAAGTGGATGGTGAGAAGGTAGAAGCATGAGAAGTAGCCTGTGGAGCATTAAGCTCTGATGGACAGAAAAGGGGCAGAGCACTTAGTTCAGAGACTTAGCATGATAAAGAGAAGATTTATATATACACACACATATTTGAAAGACTAAATAGTGTTTTCTTTCCAGATTAAGAAAATTACCATTCGTGACTTTTGGCGAATACAGAATAAATCATGTCTGACCCTCTATATTCCTCTTTTTTAATTTGTCTTCCTCCTCCCAATTAAAAAAATCAGAAGAATTTCTGTGTTTCTTCTAGTATTTAATAGTTAAAGAAGAAATACATAGGTTACGTATTCGTCTATTTTGACAGTCATCAAGAGAGAACACCGAAAAGATGGATTTGTAATTTAGAAATGTAGGTAATGAAGCGATCGCATTATATGATAGTGAAAATTTAGGAGCCACCTAAGTATCCAGCAGTGATAGAATAGCTAAAGGGATTATGGCATCTCAACTTAATCGAATGTTTTATAGCCATCTAAAATTAGAATAATAATTAGGAAAATGGCTGATATTTATTGACTATTTTCTATTTGCCAGAGCTTGGAGAGGACATAAGTGATCAAGTACGATTTCACAACAGAGCTTATGAGCCTTAAGCTTTTATTCGTACCTACTTACAGATGAGAAATTGATATAGTCTGAGTGAAAAAAATCAGATGTGTGTGCAAGTGTATGTAAAAAAAAAAAAAAACTTAAAAAAGACAAGCTGGAAATAGATCAAAACACCAATGGTGGTTTTGTTAGAATGAGGTCCTGTGTTTTCTTCTGTTCCCTGAGTTTCCTGTGATTCGATCATGTTTTTTAAAAAGATGTGACTGTCACCTTCATCATCCTTAGTTTTGCAGCCCTTAGGGCATGTGTGCAAGGTCCCATGTAGTCTTAGAAGTATCAGGGATCTGCCCCCGTTGTTACCTTCTGAAACCTGAGAACCCTTTCAAAGAGGATGATTTCAAGTCAAAGTGTCAAGCAGTAAAGCCCACAGCAGGAACGTTTGGTGCTACATTTTGTCCTCCTGGCTTCCCCCAGTAACGTGACTCTAGGGCGACCTCAAATTCAGGTTGTGCTTTGAACAAGGTGCTGTACGGTCAGGGCGCTGAGGGCGTTGAGTGAAATCACTTGTCTCCCGGGAGACGGTGGGTCGGGCCGCTGTCCCTGGGGAGCTCTTTCGCAAAGAAATGAAGACTTTGGTGAGAAACTCGGCCTCCTTTACAGAAGTTCATCGTCCCCTTTTGGCCTTGAGAGAACGCTGACCCACAAGGCCCAGCGCCTAGAAGAAATGAGGCCACCGACACGTGAGGCCGCCCCTCCAAGAAAATGAATGTGCGCTGCCTTTCCTCTTAATGCCTCACCCAGCTTTTTTTTTTTTTAAAGATGCAAATCATACTTGCTGGGAAATATGAAAATGCAGCTCTCTGCAGTCAGATGAGCACATTCTCTGCTGATTTGGGAGCAATTCGAGGAAAGGCTAAACCAAACATGGAGGCAACACCCCCCCCCCCCCCCCCCCCCCCCCC
>RJWK010032975.1:0-23379 GCA_004363435.1 Platanista minor | reverse complement strand
GAGCCTGTGCTCCGCAACGGGAGAGGCCACAGCAGTGAGAGGCCCACTTACTGCAAAAAAAAAAACAAAAAAAGCAAAACTTGTATATAAGCATTCACAGCAGATTTTTTCATGAAAGCCAAAAAGTAGAAACATCTAAACATCCATGAACTGATAAATGGATAAACAAAATTGGTATATTCATACAATGGAGTCTTTTCAGCATTAAAAAAAAAATACTGATATGTTACAACATAAATGAACCTTGACATCATCTTGCTAAGTGAAAGAAGTCAGTCACAAAACATCACTTAGTATATGATTCCATTAATGTGAAATGTGTAGAATAGGCAAATACACGGAGACAGAAAGTAGATTCAGAGTTGTCTTGGGTTGGTTGGAATGGGGTTGAGGAGCAGGAATACAGTGTGATTGCTAATGTGCATGAAGTTTCTTTTTGACCTGTTGAAAATGTTCTGAAATTAGAATGTGGTTATAGTTGCATGACTCTGTTAATATAGCAAAAACTACTCAACTGTACATGTTAAGTGGGTGAATTTTACAATATATGAAATATATCTCAGTAAAGTTACAAAAAAAGACCTAGAATTCCAGTTTCTACAAACACCTCTTTTCATTTGTATAGTGATCCTTTGTGAAATTAAACGGCTTGTTTAGTGTTATATATGTAGGATGTGGCGGATTCAAGACAGAAACTAGCTCTGTCTAACATTGGGATTCGTGTTCTTAACCCTACCTAGCTCTTTACTAAGTAAAAAGATTTTACCTGAGATAACCATTTCATGCAGAATTGCAAAACACTGGGTAATTTAGAAATAGCCTTTGATATTTATCACATTGTATGCTAATGAAATGAGAAACTGATATAATTATAAATCATCTGCTTAAAGAAGAATATAAATATGCATTTTCCCCACCTATATGATTTAGATTGTCTTAGTACAACATTCTTTTCTATGTGATAATGGGAGTTTGATTCAAAAATTTTGAAGAAGTTGAAAAGACAGTATAATAAAGATTCTCCAGTAGATAGATGTTTGTGAGGGTGTGTGCATACATGGGGTGTGAAACATAGGTTTATATCTGTTTAGACCCCTATATTCAGGAGAGTGTTATGTACATGGGGAACCATCAGCAAGCCCTCTTGCTTCTACAATCAAGGCCACCTTTGATAGCCTAGTATTTCAGGCTTTCTATTCATCAGCCATTTCATCCATATCTCCTATAAACATCTCTCCATATAGCATATGTTATAGCCAAAGTACCCATAGGTGGTTCCTTGGTCACTGCTTGAGCTTAAAAGGTTCTGACCAAGGACACAGTTTTGGGGAATGTTTCCACAAGGATGGGGATACAGTAAAGGAGACAGAGAAATAGCCTCAGAGGCAGGAGCCTTCTCATAGCCAGACTACAGGTACTTATTGAGTATTTACAATGTGCTCACCTTGGCAGTGTAATCAAAAAGAAAAATATCAGGAAAACAGGGGTAGGCAAGCATTTTAATATGGAAGGATACTTCAATTTAGAGATTAGTGGGGGACTTCCTCATCAGGAGAGGTGAGAAAAATAGACCGATCATGATGGATTGTGAGCACTGGAGACAATGAACATATGAATCTGACTGTGAAAGGAAATAAAATTCACCGCTTTAAGAGGGACAAAATATTTTGTGAAGGACTTTTTAGGCTAGAAATGCAAAGTGTGTTTAAGCCAACTGGAGGGAAGAAATAAAAAGATAAGGATTGCAGATTTTGGTTGCAGACCCTTTGAAGGATATTTTAACAAAGCCATGGTCAAGGGTTCAGGTGTCATTCAGTCCAGTTAGTCTTCCATAATAAATGCTTTGGTATTTTTTTTTGGACACAGCTGTATCCCTGGCCTTGGACTACCACTTGACATTGCAAAACTTTTGACACAAGGAAAGTCAAGCAAGCCAGAGCTGTGAATGTTTTGATACAGATTCATCTCAATACCTGAAAAGGAAACTTGGATCTATACAAAATTAGTAACGATGAAGTGCAGTAAAAATCCCACTAGGCTTGGATTTAGAAAATCTGGATGGCAATCCTCCTCTGTATTGTTCCCTTAATACTCTCAGAACACTTCAGAATATTTCAGTGCTCTGGTTACCTGACATGACTGGAAGTAGCATAAAAGTCTTCATTAAGACAAGTTACCTGTGTTTTAATAAAAATATAGTTCCTTCATAATCATGGCATGACAGGGAAGAAGTAGTATACTGGTTCCAACATTTGTTTATTCATTTAACAAATATTTATTGAGTATCTATTAATCTGTCAGGCACTGAACTAGGTAAGGGGACACAAGTTGAGAAGACAGACAAAGTCTCAGGGAAACAAGTAGAAAACAAGTAAACAAAAAACAGATAAGACTTTTAGAGATCGTGATAAGTTTTATGAAAGAAATAAAGTAGGTAATGAATCTGAGTAACTGTGGGTAACCTCTGTAGAGAGAGTGGCCATGAAAAGCCAGTTTAGTTATTCCAGAAACAGACACTGAAATAAGAATTTGAGCACAATTAGTTTATTTGGGAGGTAATCCCAAGAATCACTGGAAAGACAGTGGGTGAGACAGAGGGAAAAGAGCCAGTCAAGGATGATTTATCGATCATGTTATCACTTGGGCAACTGCAGCTGAATCTCCCTGGGAACTCTTGGAAATGATGTTAAACATGGTCTCTGAGTTATCCCATTCCAGGAGAGCGAGAGTTGGGATATTTACAAAATAACTACTGTCAGTTATTGGTTGAGAATGGCTGGGGGTGGAGGACACTAACGAGGGCATTCCTTGGCATTCCCATCCTGCTGCACATGTGGCCAGGGGAAAACCCTCAGCTAAAGAAATGCAAGTGCAAGCAGTTGGAAGTCAGGCCTGCAAGGTAGAGGTGAGAGGACATGGGTGGGAATGGCGAAGTCTGTCACAGCTTCCAGAAGATGGGGTTTGAGTAGATATGTGAAGAATGAAAATGATGCCAACATATGAAGAGCTATAAGAGGTGCATTCCTGACAGAGGAAACTGCAAGTGGAAATTCCAAGGTGTAGGAAAGAATTAGTGTGTTTGGACTGAAAGACAGGTCAGTGTAGCTATGTATTGAGAGTTAGGAGAAAGTTGTATATGATGTTCATAGGTATGATAATCCAGATCAGGTAGAGACTCAAAGAACAGAGAGAGGGTTTGGCAGCTATTCCAAGAACAAAGGGGACTAATGAAAGAATTTTAAGCAAGAGAATGTTATTAAAAAAAAATCACTCTGGCTGAATGAATTAGAAGAGGGGCAAGAATGGACAAGGATGGTGGCAATGGGGATGGAAATAAAGAAATGAGTTTGATATTTGAAAAAAAAAATCTAGAAATGGAACCCAAGGGTCCTGATTTGATAAGAAGGTGAAAGAAATGGAGTACGAAAGGGCGATTTAGATACTTGGTGTGAGCAAGCAGGCAGATGGTGGTGCCGTTTTCTGAGACAGTGAAGACTGAAGGAGAAAGAGTTTGGACAAATTGAGCTTGTTTGCGATGTCTGTTAGATATCCAGCTAGAGGTGTTAAGTAGCATTTGGTGGATGAGTCTAGAATTCATGAGAGAACTAAATCTGACAAATGACTTTAGGAATTACCAACATATAGTTGACCTTTAGAATTATGAAGCTAGATTAGCTCACCTAGGAAGAGGGTAGAGAGAAAAAGGAGGAGAGGTTTGTGCACTAATACTCAACAAACACAAGCATTTAATGATCAGTTCAAAAAAGAGGAATCAGCCGCGAAGACTGAGAAAGAAGGACTTGAGAGGTAGGAAAAAATTGGGGTGTGTCCTGTCGTGGAGACTATATTGATAAATGCATTTTGGAGGCAAGTGATGACTAAAATAAATCTTAGCTGGCTTAAGTAAAAGAAAGAATTTATTGAACGGTGAAATCGAAAGCTCTAAGATTAGCCAGTTTCAGGCATGGTTAGATCCAAGGGCTCAAATGATGTCATTTATTATTTTTTGGCTCTATTTTCCTCTTTTTTCACCTTATTCTTAAGCAGACTCAGGCATGGTCACAATATGTTTCTCTGACTTACAAATTCCAATGGCGAGAGAGTTTCTCTTTCCCAATGCCCATCCTGAATCAAGGACTGTGGTCAAAGAATGTGAGAAACAGAATAGTACAGTGATTCATAGTATGGGATCCAACTCAGCACCACCATTTATAAGCTGAGCGAAGTTGGACTATTCAACTATTCTGTGGTTCAGTTTTGTTATTGCTAGAATTGGCTAATGTATTTATCTAATTAAATTATTATAAATATTAAGTGAATTAATATTCCTAATATGTTTAGAATAATACATGTCTTGCACACAGTAAATACAATGCACTATTATTATTTGATTGTCTGGGGCTGAGGTAGAGGGTCATCCCTAGCTGATATGATATGACCAATGGAAAAAGAGGACAAAATAATGTTGTTACCAGGAGGAAAAGTAGATCCCAGTGGAAGAAATTCAGTAGACATCCACTGCAGAAGAAGAAAACAGAAGAATGTTTCAAGAGGCAAGCATAGTAAACAGGGTTATATACTGCCAAAGAAGAAGTCAGATGAGAACAGAAAAGTATTCATTGGATGTGGAAACATGAGGTCACCAGACAACAGAGGCCAGAATGAAATAGCGTAAAGGGAGATGTGAGGAAGTGAACAGAGATAATAAAAACAACTGTTAAATTTGACTATGAATTCATTGAAGAAACAGAGCAGCCAATGGTAGGAGATGTAAGGGTTCAGGGTTTTTAAATTTTTGCTGTGTTTTTTAGTGACAGATATTAAAACATATTGTATCCAATGGTAATGACCCAATAGAGAGGGAGACACTGATTACACAGGGTGTGGAGAAGGGATAAAGGAAGAGGCTGAGTCTTTGAGAAAGCAAGAGATGATGGTTTCCAGATCTCAGGTGGAAAAAAAATGCCTTCAATCAGAGCAGGACCTTTCTTCCAATGTAATAACAGAGAAGGAGGAGAAGAGGGGGCTGTGTGCACGCATGTTTATATTTTTGGTCAAGAGAACTGGATGCAGTCTTCCTTCATTATGTTCTTCAACAGTGGAGTAAAAAGTGAGGTTATCATCTGAGAGTAAGTGTATGTTGTGGGGGAAGGGTTCTGGAAAGTTTGAGGAGAGAGAGAAGTTCTGATATAACCTTAGTGGGACCATGTGAGAGAGTACGTCATCATGATGAGTTAGTAGACCTGTTAGTGGGGAGGGATGCTGAAGCCCTTTCGAGGTTTGGTACCCCACTGTGGAGGAGTCCTGGTATTCAGGGACTCTCATAACATGGAGCAAGTTAAGAATATTTCTGATCTCATTTTTCTAATTTCTACATTTATTTTCAATCACTCAAGTAACATGTCGGTATTTTAACTTCTGTCTCACCTCTGAGGAATCTTGCGCTGAAAGTTCAGCACTGTCACCTCCCCACCACTGCCTTCTGTATCAAGTGAGAAGTTTCTCCTTTACTCTGGAGGATGCTCAGTGTCTCACTCTCCATCTGTAGATTTACAGATGTTGAAAGGTGGGATTTTTCTTTATGTGGTCAGAGCATGAACCACTTGTATTAGTTAAGGTTCTTCAGAGAACTAGGACCAGTGGGAGAACCAGAAGAGCTGATGGTGTAATTCAGCCTGAGTCTGAAGGCCTGAGAATGAGAGTCTGATTGTACAAGTCCTGCTTGGAGTCCAAAGGCATGAGAACCAAGGGTGCTGATGTCTGAGGCAGGAGAAGATGAATGTCTCAGAGTAAGCTGAAAGAGCAAATTCTCCCTTCCTCTGCCATTTTTGTTCTATTTGGGCATTTAATGGATTGGATGATGCCCACCTGCATTGATAAGGGTGATCTTTACTCAGTCCACTGATTTAAATGCTCATCTTTTCCAGAAACACTCCCACAAACACACCTCAAAATAGTGTTTTACCAGCTATCTGGGCATCACTTAGCCCAGTCAAGCTGACACATAAAATTAATCAGCATACTGTTTCTGGGCTCTCTTGGTCAATTTCTGGATTTTTGTCAAAGGGAAAGCCTCACTGGGTTCCCATGGGAAAGGCTGGAGTAGCTTCTGGTCATGGAAGATGAGCCGTCTTCATCCCCATCATGACTGAGGTGATCCAGAACAGTTACTCTGCTGTTCAGCATAATTCATAAGTAACATACATGTACGATTGTCTTGATCATCTTTGAAAAATATATTCAAAGACAAAAATTTAAATAAAGTATTATGAGATAAAGATGAAAACATTAAAATTTATTTAACTATAATTTATTAATGATACTAGAAGCATTTTTGCTCTCATTAAAGTATTACTAATAATTGTTATTAATAATGATATATTTAGTGAGACTAAGGTAATTGAATATTGTGTATGGAATTAAATGGAGTCATTTGAGTCCTGAGAGTAGTTTTTTATGAGTCTCACTGTCCTTTTTTTTTTAGCCTTGAATAGCCCCAGGCTAGTCCTGGAACATGTTTAACTTGGCTTTAGCAAAACTTCACCTTGAAGCCATAATCAATTATTCCTGAAAGTGCGAAGCAGATTGGTTCAAAACAGAAAATTGGCAAATTGGGCACGGGGGTTTTAATTCCAAGTTTCTGATTTTATTTGACTCATACCTTTGTTATTCCACCATTTTCTCATTGCCAAAGTTAATTATTTCCTGAGTTAAAGAATCCCCTCATTAACAAGCACCACACAGTATGTTGGGGCCATTTGAGGTAAAATGTGTTGCTTTCCCACTTTCCCACCTTTCATTGAGACTATAATTACAAAGGCAAAGTAAGAATAAAAGAAAAATCTTTATGATCCCTTTCCTCTCCCCACCTTTTCTTTTAACTAAGTAGTAACAAAACATTGATAAAATGACGTCAGAATAATTGGTGACTTTTTTCATTTTTTCAATCATTGATCATGCTAGATTGACCTAGTTAGCAGGCTGGGGAGAACATTCCAGGCTGTGGAACTGATCACCTACATTCTATCTGCATCTTTGGTTAAAGGGATACCATCAAGGCATGACTATGAATGAAGGGCCTTTGCTTTCTCACAATAAAAGAATATGCTGTGTGAGTGCATGCAGTCTCCTTTAGCCCTTCAAATGCAATACATTTATACCAGTAATACTGTCATTGCTCAGGACAATTTTTATAAAATCTACTTTTTTTTTTTTTTGGCGGTACGCGGGCCTCTCACTGTTGTGGCCTCTCCCGTTGCGGAGCACAGGCTCCGGACGCGCAGGCTCAGCGGCCATGGCTCATGGGCCCAGCCGCTCCGCGGCAGGTGGGATCTTCCCGGACCGAGGCACGAACCTACTTCCCCTGCATCAGCAGGCGGACTCTCAACCACTGCGCCACCAGGGAAGCCCAAATTCTAATTTTTAATTGTCCTTAAAATTCATCACTAGTTACCCAGTGAAACTAGTGCTAGCATATTAAAAGTCCACTTAATTTTTAGCTGAGTTCGATTGCATAAAACATTAGAAAATTCAGCCTTGAATGGATTTAGACTGTTTCTGAAAATCGTGATTATACTCACAAGAACATATGACAAGTTCTGAGCATAGTTCCAAATGAAACAGCTAAGTTTGGAAATGGAATTTAAGAGTTAGGGGGAAAGGATTTGAGTTATTTTCAGGACTAAATAGTTAATACATATGAGAGCCAATCCTAACAGAATCTGGCATTATTAGGCACATGGCAAATGCCATGTGGTTATGGTGACAAAGTAAGATCACATTTACTTCTTTTCCCTTTCCCATCCCTCCCCACTCTCGTGCAACTCCCTAAAGGCTTCTGTGTGCTTTTTGTACTGTTATTCACACTGCCCACTCTCCACTGGACTCTGGCCACTGGAGCTACTTAGCTTTCCTGCCACCCAGAGAGTCCAAAAGTACCTGGAATTTAATGTCCCACCCCAGGTGGCTATATGTAGGGATTATGAAAGCCCAGCTTCTTTTCCTCCTTCAGACCTAAGTCACGCTCAGTGGGGACTGGGCCTGAAACCACCCCTATCCTGCTTCCTTCTTTCTCTTCCTGGTTTCTCCATAGAGGCACGTCTTCAATGAATTACTTGCATGTAAACGCTCCCCCTCCAGGATCTGTTTTTTTGGTTTAAATTTTTTTCTTTATTTTTTTATTTTTGACCATGCCGTGGCTTGCGGGATCTTAGTTCCTTGACCAGGGATGGAACCCGGGGCCCCTGCAGTGGAAGTGCAAAGTCCTAACCACTGGACAACCAGGGAATTCCCTAGGATCTCTTTTTGCACACACTGTTCTCCTAGTCTTGCCATTTTTGTTTAAATCAATGGCAACGTTCAACTATTGCTACCATGTAAATATTCACTGCAGAGATAACTAGTATGCCATAATTTTATTTCCTTTTTAGATTTTAATTTTTTCTTAGTTTTTTTTTATTATGTCATATGGCATCATCATAACCTGAACATTTTTCAGATACATCATTTTGTTGATCATCTTAATGAAGCCTCTTTAAGATACTTCCTTCCCAGAGCCCTTCATCCTCCTTAACCTGGTATTCTGTAGGCTTTTGTACTCGTTCCCTCTGCTTAAATGTTCTTTGCCCAGATCATTACTTTTTATTTTTGAGACTTCAGCTAAATGCAAGTTCCTCAGAGAGGTCTTCCCTGACCATCATAGGTAAATAGCGAACCCACCTCCAAAGCTCCTCCATAATTTCTTGTCTATACTGTCATTTTGTTTTCTTTTCTTTAGGGCACTTATCCCAATTTGAAACCGCTTCACGTGATTAGTGTGTTTTGTGTGCTTGTATTCAGCCCCATACCTGCCTGTGGAATATTATAAGCTCTGTGAATGATTGTTTTTGCTTTTTTACCGTTCTTTCTCAAATATGTAGAACAATGGCTAGTAGGGAGAATGTACTCAAAGCATATTGGTTAAGTGAATGAGTGAACTGAAAGTGTAATGAAAAGTGAAAATGTTGGGCAGGAAATAGCTCCAAGCAGCATAAGCGTACTGGAAAAGAATGAACAAACCAAAATGAAAATACCCAATATTATTTCAAAGCAATTTATACAACACAAATCATTCTCTGCCTAATGCCCTTCACTGGCTTTTTTAAAAATATATATATATATAAATTTATTTATTTATTTATTTTTGGCTGCATTGGGTCTTCATTGCTGCACGTAGGCTTTCTCTAGGTGCAGCGAGCTGGGGCCACTCTTCATTGCAGTGCTCAGGCTTCTCATTGCGGTGGCTTCTCTTGTTGCAGAGCATGGGCTCTAGGCACGGGGGCTTCAGTAGTTGTGGCACACAGACTCAGTAGTTGTGGCTCGTTGGCTTTAGAGCACAGGCTCAGTAGTTGTGGCGCATGGGCTTTGTTGCTCCACGGCATGTGGGATCTTCCAGGACAAGGGCTCGAACCCATGTCCCCTGCATTGGCAGGCGGATTCTTAACAACTGTGCCACCAGTGAAGTCCCCTACTGGCTTTTCTTACTCTGAAGTCCAAACACCTTCATACAGCCTACAAGGCTCTCCCGGAGGTGGTCCCTGCCCACTTCTCCTGACTGATGGCCAGCCACTCTCCTCTATGCTCTATCCTCCAGCTATTCTGGTCATCTATCAGCAAGCCAGATGTGCCCTCATCATTCTTGCTCAGTGGGACTTTACACATGCAGGCCTTCTGTCCCATCCACTCTCTCCTCTCTTTCTGCCAAGCTTTCTTCCTAAGCACAGTTCAGGCCCCAGGGAGAGGCTTGTGATTCTCCAGACTAGCACAAGCTTCCAAAACACTAGCATTTCCTTGGTCATCAGTAATTTAGTATTTCCTTTTCTTTCTGGTGTTTATTAAGTAAACTCTTCTGAAGACAGCCCTAATCAAGATCATTTGTGATTTTTTACTAAAAAAAAATTTAGATCCTCAAACTCCAGCTTCAAAAGTACTGTACTGGGATCTGAAGATGAAATAGCATTTTTTTTTTTTTAATTTTTAGCTAGCTCCACAGGTGCTGCTTTTGCCCTGCATGTTGGAGAACCTCTGCCTTACTCAGTAACATCTATGGTCTGTAAATATCTTGGTCCCTATGTATCACTGGAGTCTATTATATTGCCTGTAGATGCCAATAAGTATTGAAGAAATAAGTTCCTTGGTCATGGTATCTAAGTCACAGAGAATATAAGACAGAGCCTAAGTCTAAATAGTGGTGGAGAAATAAGATCAGAATACATGAGAAGAGGTCAGAGTTCTTACTGGTGCTTGATAAAGGAATCAGAGAGGGCTCTTCACTTCCAAATGACAGAAACTTACAGGCTAAACCTGGAGAAGAATTTGTTGAATCATGTAGCTAAAAATTCAGGTGTATGCCTGGCTTTGGATATGAATGGATTCAGAGGCTCAAATAATGTCACCATTAGAACTCAGTCATTCACTTTTCTCACTGAGATCAAAGCTCTATTTCTTATTTGGTGCAGATTCTATCCCCTTGGTGGCAAAATAGTTGCCATCAGCTCCAGGCTTACATCTTTCCGCTCAGAAATCTCAGCAGAAGAACACCTCTCAAGTATTAACTCAGAGGAAGTCCCGAGATTGAGTCCATTTGAGCCAATGTGGTTATTTGACCATTCCCACATTAGTCAGGGTGATGGAATTGATTGGCCACACCTGAAAATGTATGTGTTCCTTCAATGGTGAGCAATAGAGTCAGATATACTCGATCCATATGGATTAAGTATAAGAGTGAGTTTTCAAAGCAAAATTGGGAATGCATCAAATCTCTATTACTCAAATTCATTTGACTAATCATTATTTTTTGATCCCCATGCTGTGTGCCAAATTGCTTTATGCACTAAGCATACAGCAGGGAGCAAGACAAATCAAAGTTTTTAAGTTTGTGTTCATATGGAGCTTACAGTCTGTCCAGGCAGGTGGACAATTCCATTATAATTACAATAATATTAAGTAAGTGTTGCAATAGAGGATTAACATGAAGTATTTACAGAGAGAGTTTATTTAGGCTAGGGAATGAAGGAAGGTGTCCTAGAAAGAGTGAACGCTGAGTTGAGCAGACTCCTGAAGACTGATTACGAGTTAGCCAGAACTGTCAGAGGGTGGAAGAGTTCTAGGCAGAGAAACTGTTCCAGAGAATAGAGATCATAACACGTCTGAGGACTTGAAATAAGTATAGCTTGAGGGAAGGAGTAGTCCTCTCCATCTCTTTGGTCTGAGCTATTACCAGGCAGTTTTCTTGTGATACCACTTTCCCCAGGCAGCCCCGGCTTATCGGTTATGGTAATACTATCTCTGCCCTGAGTCCCTCTGATCATAAGGGTGGTCACAACTGTTGACTGGGTTACAATGTCTTCATTATGTCACCATCCCTCCTTTGGCTTTTCAACTCTTCCATCATTATGCAACGAATTTCCCGTATTAAATGCTCTCAGTTTGAGATACCTAGAGTGGCTTTTATTTTCCCTTTTGGACTATGGTAGAACTTAAAGCCATGAATGGTTAGCTTGTTTCAGTGTTTGATTTTCAGAGTTCTGTTTCTGGTTTGCTTAGTTTTCATTCCTGATTTTTCAAAGTTGATGTGCTAGAGTTCTTTACTTAATCTTGTGACCATTATTTATGTTGCAAATATTTTTTCAAGATGATGTTGAGTTTTCACTCCTCATTCACATTTTTTGATGTCCTGAATTTTAAAAAAACTCAAAAAATCTAAACAAACGTTATTTTATGTAATCAAATCAAAACCACTGAGTATATATTCACTTATAATTTTTCAATTCTTCTGTCTCTCCAAGTTTAATCTTTTATACATCTAGAATGTTTATGTTATATTGGGTGAAATAAAGAGCTAGCCTACCTTGTTTTCCCCTAAAAGATGAGTTAGAATTATTTATTGTCACTCTATTCTCATTCTGCTGTCACACATTTGAATCATGTTTCTTTATCCAGGTACCATAAGACTTGCATTGTAATGTATTTTTGTGTCATTGACATTTATTGAAGGACAATGTAAGAATATTTTATTGAATGGTTTGGGTATATTTTGAAAAACTAGCTGAAGCTATTGTACATGACATAGGTACCAAGACACTCAGGGGATAAGTATTTTCCTGAATTTAATTAAAAATGTTTATTATCTCATTATATTTTCTGCAGATTGGAAAGAATTCCTTTCTCAGGATATAAAAACTATGTAGTGAAATATACCATTTAACCAAAAAGTGAATATTTAGCTGTGTATTACCTAACATCTAACTATTTAAGCCTTTCCCTTTTGGAGTCTAAAAAACACCCTTCCTTCTGTTTCTTTAAGAAACACTTCATTCAGGTTACTCTTAGTTGTTATGATTGATCTGCAAACTTACCTCAAATGAAGTGAATTTGGAAGACGCAAATAACAACAGTAACTAAGTTCTTTAAGATGCCAGTTTCTCTATAAGACTAGGTATGAAAATGAAGGGTTTTTTTTTTTCTTAGATTTGTCCTTTATTTAAAGAATTCAATGCTGCGAAGCTCATATGGGAATAATCCATGAGCTCAATATCATTCAAGTCAAATTAACAACTCTAAACATCTAGAATGCATTAATTTATTCAATCAACAAATCAATCAACAAATTTTATGCTAAAAATATCAGTTACGTGCTAGGGATTCACGAGTGAACAAGATACATGTTCCTTGCCCCCAAGTAATTTCCAGTCTGGTGGGAGAAATGGTACATCATTGACGTGATGTAGGTAGTTAGTAGTTGTTCTTTAGCACACATGGGGACCATGTTCAATCTAGTTTTTGTAGGTCAGGGAATACATCTCGGAGGAAGCTCACCTGGAAATCTAAAGAACACAGCAGTGGTGGATGAGATATGTATGACTTTAAGACAAAGAAACAGCATATGTAAGGGTCCCATAAGAAGACCATGGGGTATTAAGAAAACTTCAAGTAGTGAGTATGATTTAATGAGAGAGGGTGATGACCATGAAGTCCTATAAGTCAAATTAAGATATCTGTCCTGAGGGGAGTAGGGAGTCACCTAAGGACTATAACCACAGGGAAGGGCATAATCAGATCTGCTTTTTATAAGCCTCATTTAGCTTCAGCTGAAGAATGGACTGGGGAGAGAGGGCCAGAAGGGAGGCAGGATGACCAATTAGGGGTTGCAGCATGGCCAAATGAGGGGAAGTGGACAAATTCGAGAAAGCTTAAAGAAGTAGAATCTACAGGAAGTGGTGATACATTGGAGATGGGGCAGAGAGAAGAATTCAGGATGACTTTAGGTTTCAGTGTTGGTACAGTGAATGAATAATGGTACAGTTTATTGGCATGGTGACCACAGGAGAAAGGACAGATCAGAAAAGAAGGTGCTGAGTTCAGTTTGGGGCAGGTTAAATTCAAGGTTCCTGTGGGACCCCCAAGTGGAGGTGTCTAGTAAAGATTAGGGTACATGGATGTAGAGCTCAAGGATCCAGGTGGAGATTTAGAAATCACCAGTCTGTGCATGGAGAATGGCATCATGAAAATAATTGAGAAGATTTGTTATTGCTCACCTGATTCTGTCCACTACCGTGGGCGGGAATGACTACCGAGCAAATGGAAAGACGCCTCCCTGCCATTTGCCTGGCTCATAAGCACAGGTAAGTTAGTGGTATTCCCATCTGAACAATTCCATCTGTGATTTTTTAAGATAAGTACAAAGCTGCAATCTTGACACATTTGTAAAAATATAAATTGAAATATATTATTAAGGAAAGAAACAAAAAAATTAAAAGTCTGTGTTGGTCAGTGATGTTTCCCAAAGCTTAGAAGATTCCCAGGCATGTAGTAGGCCCTTAATGAATATTTGATGACTACATGAATAAATTACAAATTCTATACAAAGAAATATAGTGTTGATCTAACAGTCCATAATGGTCTCCAGGCTTTTTATTCAAATTCAGTAAATGGCTCATTGAGTGTTTCTTTTATTATAGTTTTAAAATATCTAAAATTCATACCTAAAAGGTGAATTTTAAATAAAAAGGTTCAGAGCCTAAGGCACAAAGCCCCGAATTGCAGAGCCGATTCTGTACCAGGTCTTGCACTGGTCCCCAATATTCCTTCTATTTCTGTGACTCTAAGATCAAGAGAAAGGGGGAAACAGATTATGTTGTTTTCCCACAAACTCATCCTGTGTTTCCAGTCTGTATCTCCCCACGTAGCCAGCCCTCCAGTTCGATCCTTTGTAATCCCTGTTGCCACCTCTCAGTCCTCATGTGCGGAGAAAATAGTTCTTTTTCATCTAAACCTTACAATATGACTTGTACATGAGATATCCTAGTGAAAATGTTTTCCCAACCTGTTGTAGCTTCCTGCCCTTTGTTTGAAAAGAGTGAAACTACACGGACTTCACTTTTTGACCTTTGAGCATTTATGAGGGAGACAGAGGAGCGAGGCAGCAAGGAGGCCTGGGAGAACGCAGGCCCATAAACCGTTGTCATCATTTGAGCCTCTAAAAGGGCAAGCCTGTTGCTAAGGAAACTGCTGCTCTGGGAGGGCTAAACACACAGTGAAATCGCAGGGAAAGAAAGGCACAAACAAGTCAGATGCTTGGGGGAGGGGTAGTACGAAGCAGCCTGAGAACTTCTAAACCTTTATTGCTGGGAACACATCAAAGGCTGGGGGGAAGGGAGGTTGACAGGGTAGGAGGGGTTCAAGCATCCGTATGCCTTCCTAGAATATAACTAGCTGGAATTTAAAGGGATCCTAGACTCTTCTGTGAATTTAATTTTGCCCAGCGCACAAGCAGGAAGACAAAGTGGCTGTTAACTTTCCATTAACCTTCAGGAAGTTTATAGCAGTTTTTCAAGTTTAATCACCTTCATTTGTAATATGCCAGATCATTAGAACAGATTTACAATGCTCAAAAGCATCTTTTGATTTATTTTGTGCTTGATGCTTACTATTAATGGGGTTAAATAACTATAGATGCAGTCATTTTGGAAATTATGTGGTGTGCTTTTTAAAAAATTGCATAACTCTCCACCTTTCTTAAAATAAAACTTATGTTCTTAGTTAGAGAATATGTTTGACACTATTTTCTGTTACTCATTTGTAACCAAATGAGTCTTGAGTTGCTTAAGTGAAGAAATCAGCTAAATTAAGAATATTGGAAATATAATTTTTAACTTTCTACTTAAAAATTAAGGACTATAACTTCAAAGACATTTTCTATTGTTATAAAATGTCTCCTTTTTACACCAATGAAAAGTTAAATTTTTTATATAGAATGAGTTGGCACAGCATCTAACATGGACAACCTTTGGTCTTTCCATTGCCCTGGCTTGTAAAAAGATCTGCTTGCATCAATAAACATTTCCTTCCCTTCCATACTCTCTTCCAGAATAAAATAAGTCGTCAGTTCACAGCTATGCTATCTAGATTGGTACATTATTGAAGTTGGATTGTTGCTTAGAGATCATGTAATCCAAGCTTTTCATTTAACATGTGATGATATCTACATGCAACTTTTGTTTCTTCTTTCTGGGGTCATTTCCAAACCCATTTATGAATAGGTATCCGTAAAACTCTTAGATTAAATTCATGTGGATACCACCAACACACCTAAAATTTTGGCTTTGAAAATATCCACCTCCTTGTTAACATCAGCAGTATCCACAAAGATTTTTTTTTATCTCAAGGGGTATTTTACCAAAGTAAGCATGTGCAATAGAGCCATAGAAATTTTAAAATAAGGATAATTCTTTGTAAGTAACAGAAAGCTAAGCTGAGCTGCACAGCATTAAATGAGAAGGCAGGGACTTCCCTGGTGTCCCAGTGGTTAAGAATCTGCCTGGCAGTGCAGGGGACACAGATTTGGGCCCTGGTCTGGGAAGATTCCACATGCTGCAGAACAACTAAGCCCATGCACCACAACTACTGAACCTGTGCTCTAGAGCCTGTGAGCCACAACAACTGAGCCTGTGCCACACTGAAGCCTGTACACCTAGAGCCTGTGCTTATGAAAAAGAGAAGCCACCGCAATGAGAAGCCTTCACACGGCAGTGAGGAGTAGCTCCCACTCGCCACAACTAGAGAAAGCCCACATGCGGCAACGAAGACCCAATGCAGCCAAAAATAAATAAATAAAATAAGTAAATTTATTTTTAAAAAATTGAGAGGGCAGCAGAAGAGTCAAGAAGCATTCACCCACCTTGTGCTCAGCATCATATGTATAGATACACAAAGTAGAGTATACGTATCTGCAGGTGTGTGTGGGTGTGGGGAGGAGAATGAAAGAGAAATCAAAGATATAAGCCTAGTCTGTTGGAACCTGGAATCCAACCAGCTTACTTGAAGGAAGCCAGCTCATCACTAATAAGTGTTTTGGTTCAATAGGTGTTTACTTCAAGAGATATTAAAGTGAACCTCCAGCGTGTACTTTGATGAACTCAACGTACTATTACCAAATGCAAGGTCATGTGCCTGATGCACAGTCAGGCCAAACAAACCAAAATGCTGGAGTTTGGAGCAGAGAAAGGGTTATTTCAGGGCCATATAAGGAGATGGGTGACTAGTGCCCCAAAACTCCCAAACTCCTCAAAGGATTTCAGCAAGGCATTTTTAAAGGCAAGGTGAGGAAGGGATGTAGTTAGTTGTTACAAATTTCTTGGTGTCGGAATCCTATGGTCTTACAGCTGTTTACGTAGGTAAGATCACAATGTTCCTGTAAACCTCCAACAAGACAAATAGTATTCTCTGTTCTGCAACTTACCTCTATATGAATGGACTCTTAAACGTCAGAGCCCTGAGAATAGGCTATCCTCTATATTTCAGGCTACAGGCAGAATTCTTTTACAAAGGGTGCAGAACAGCCATGACTAAGCACAGGCAACAAAGTACAAAGTTTGAAGTAAAAGGAACAGATCCAATATAGAGTCAGATTCATTCTTCCTTATTATAATACCAGACCCTAAACCCTTACCCACACTGGCCTTACCAGACTTCATTGTTCATAAGGTCAGTGTTTGACTTCATTCACATAAATGAAGGATGATTTTATGGGAAAAAGCTAAGTTCGTTTTCTTTTAAATTGGTGCTGAATTTCTAACTCAGTAGTTGTATGGAGATATTTTGAAAGAAGCTCTTGAATTCTTAGTGATATTACTAAGCAATCTTAAGAAAAATTAAACAGACAAGCATCCTAAATAGTCCTAGCTGATTTAAGTTAATTGTGAAAATGAGAAGGGCAAGAGTGCCTTTAAGAAAAAGGAAGATAGAGTAAAAAGTAATTTGAAAAATAAAGGTGGAGTTAGAAAGATATCTGAGAACATGTAGATTAATTAAGAAAGTCTGGGCTTCCCTGGCGGCGCAGTGGTTGAGAGTCCGCCTGCCGAGGCAGGGGACGCGGGTTCGTGCCCCGGTCCGGGAAGATCCCACGTGCCGCGGAGCGGCTGGGCCCGTGAGCCGTGGCCGCTGAGCCTGCGCGTCCGGAGCCTGGGCTCCGCCACGGGAGAGGCCACAGCAGTGAGAGGCCCGCGTACCGCAAAAAAAAAAAAAAAAAAAAAAGAAAGTCAAAGGCAGATAGAAGTGGTTCATTCATTTTTAAAAATTCTTTTATTCATCATCCAACAATTAACTGAGGTCTGATTGAATTCCAGGCACTGTGTTAGGTATTGTGTGGAAATATAATATTAATAAAATACAGTTTCTTTCCTCAAATAGTTCACACTTTAATATGTGGGCTAAAGAGAATTTATGCCAGTAATAATATATGACGTTATATGGGGCTTATTTCCTGCTTTATAACATTTAAATATGGGGAAGTGTTAGAAATCACCTGTTATAATTCCTTTAAAGAAAGACTAAGATAACATTTCATGTTGAAAACCAGAATCTGTTTTACTGCTTTGCTTGTTTGGTCAGTGATGGACTTCTGAAATGCATAAGCAACAACAAAAATATATGTTAATAAAGTTTTAGAATATACAAAACACTGCCACACCCATTAGCCTGCCTTATTTGCACAATGTCAGTGCTAGATTTATTACCTCACTGCATAGGTATAGAAGTTAGCACAAAGAGAATTGAGTGGCTTTCTCAAAGTCACTTGGCTACTAACAACTAATTCTGCAGTCCATATCTTTGGAACACAAATGTTCTTCTTTTTATAATCCTGGAGCTATGTGTGCAGTTTAATTTTCTAAAGACTATTTATTCTGGGGTTCCCGGGTTCGTGCCCCGGGCCGGGAAGATCCCACATGCCGCGGAGCGGCTGGGCCCGTGAGCCATGGCCGCTGAGCCTGCGCGTCCGGAGCCTGGGCTCCGCCACGGGAGAGGCCACGACAGCGAGAGGCCCGCGAAGCGCAAAAAAAAAAAAAAAAAAAAAAAAAAAAAAAAAAAAAAAAAAAAAAAAAGAATATTTATTCTGATTTTAAGAGTATTGTATGCATTTTAAAATGAAAATAATATTATTTCATTATTTATTATTCTTTTTATTAGTCTAAAATATACACAACATAGTGTATAAGGTAAACAAATCTCAAGTGTACAGAGCAAGGAAAAAATTTGCATATACCCTGTAACCATCATCCAAATTAAAGTACAGAATACTTCCACAGCCCAGAAAGCTCCATCATATAGCTTTTGAGTTGATGTCCTTTTCCTTCTCCCACAATGGCCCTCACAAAAGTAACCCCTATTCTGACTTTTATAACCAGAGGTTAGTTTTGGATGTTCTTGAACTTCGTATAGAGTCTTACTATATATTGACATTTGTGCCTGGATTTCTTACTCAGCATTATATCTGTGAGATTTGTCCACATGGTTGCTTGAATTCATAGTTTTTTTCCTTTCTTATTGTTCCACAATATTTCATTATACTCTACAGTATGAATATATTATAATTTTAAAATGCTATTATTGAAGAATATTTCATTTTTTTCAAGTTTTTGGCTATTATAAACAAAACTTCTATGAACATGTCTTTTGATGGACATACTAATCTCTCTTGTGTATATATGAGCAGCATTGCCAGGTCATAGGGTATACGTGCTTCTGGCTTTAGTTGGTGCTGTCAAACAATTGTTCTAATTGTTCTACTTTCTCATCATCTTATGCCATTGTCAGTCTTTTTAAATTTGGGGAACTCTGTTTGTAGAGTTATCTCATTGTGGTTTAAATTTGCACTTTCCTGATCAGTACCAATATTGAGTACCTTTTCATACACCCATTGGCCAGTTAGAAATTCTCTTTTGTGTTTATGTTTAAACACTTTTATGTTGAGTTCTTTGTCTTTTCCTTGTAAATTCATGGGAGTTCTTTTATGTCGTGGCTATAAATACTGTGTTAGAGTATGTATTGCAAATATCTTCCCCCATCCTGTGGCTTACCTGTTTTTCCTCACTTAATCATGTTTTTGATGAATGAACATTCTTAAGTTTAATGAATCTCAATTTATCAATTTTTCTTATATGGTTAGTACTTTATCTTTGCTTCTCTCAAGTTCATGAAGATATTCTACAATGTTTTCTTCTAGAAACTCTGTTGTTTTATACTTAAACTTTGTGTCTATGATACATCTCATTTATTTTCTATATATTGTGAAGGAAAGGTAATTGGATGGGAGAAAATACCTCATTTTTAAAACTTGTTTTTTCCCCTAGCTTAAAAATAATGTTGACAATTCTTTCAACTGCTTCCATTTACTTCTCATTTTTTTCAGCCATTATTAGTTGCCCATCCTGTGCTAACACCAGAAATACAGCAGTAAGCAAAACAGACAAACATAACTTGTCCACTTATATTTCTCCTGTGAGTGTTCTTGGTCATAATATTTTTCTTTTTTTTTACTTGGCTGTTTGCAATTTTTTTGATCTGTATGAATGCTTTTATATATTTTTAGGTTCTTAAGCTTGTGTTGTTTGTTGATTTTTTTTTTTCTCAGACTTTTCACTCATCTTTTGACTTTATGGCATCTTCTGATATTCAGAAAGTTTAAATTCTTTTGAGGTACAATCCATCACTCTGACTTTTTACCTTTTGGGTTTTACCAGGCTCAGTGCATCACTTAGAAAGTGTTTCTGTGATAAGAGAAAATCTGACAAAGACTGACTTAAACAAGTAGACTCTTGCTCTGTTATATCACAGGATGTTTGGGGATAGATAGTCTGGGGCTGCTGGTGGAACTCCAGGGTCCTTTCCACTTTTTCTGTTCTATCATTTTTAACACAAGGGCTGCTGTTTTTATGCTAATTTATGGTTGCCAGATGACTGCTGTAGTTTCCTATCCTGGGTTCATACTTCAGGCAGGAAAAAAAGGAAGCAGAAGAGGTAGCGCCAGCAGATGTCTGTGTACATCTCATTAGCCAGAATTGTGTCTCGTGTACACAGAAAGACTGGAAATGGAGTTTTAGTTTTTATAGTCTGTATAATAGAAGAAGACAGGAAATAAGCTAGAAATGAAAGATGGATAACTCAGTATATACAGATGCTAAATTTAGGAAAGACTCTGTAGTGGATTGTCAAATCATTACTAATTGCTTTTAATAATTAACTGTTATTTGTACTATTATATCTGGAATTTTCTCCAACCTTGTATGGATACACCTGCTTTACACTTATTGCTCCCTCTTGTGGAGGAATTCTTAAGTTTTTATGTCTTTGCTTCTTTCAACTCACCAGGCTAGCTGTTGGAAACCTTTCTTTTTTTTCCCAGAAAGTGAAGCTATAGCTTAAATCTGTGGTTCCTCTCTTGCCAACAGACCTGGTCTGTTTTTCTGAAAGCACTTTGTTACAGGTGCTCTCTCTCTCACTGCTGCACTAGGGAGTGTGCCCAAGTAGCCGGCTGCAGAGTGGAAGGAGGTGTAGGTTTAGCACTTTGTGTGTTGGGTGTGCCTGCAGACCTGGTGGGGAGGGGTCCTCGGGGGAGGTTCTCCCAAAGGCTTGTGGGTGCACTTCCTGCTGAAGTCCTGAGTGCAATCAGCAAGAACTGCATCTCTTTAATGTGTTTTGATCTTCTTATCTGCCCCTTTTCCAATATGCCCCTTCCCCCAGCCATGGAGTTCCCACTTCAGTGTTCTGGGTGCTGCTGGAGAGAAACATGTTTCTCCAGCGGCATCCTGCACAGGTTGGTTAGCTGGGCACTCACTCACCACTTTCCTTTCCCTCTCGGGAGAGGTTGATGCTGGCTAATTCAGCCATGTGCTTTGTCACCCTGCAGGGAGGCTGTGCTAGCAAAGTTCCTATTAACCTCTCCAGATGTGTCCAAAGTCATGTATATATATATATATATATATATATATATATATATATATATATATATATATGGTTCCAGTGGCATGCTGGAATATTCCCTCTAGAAGGATGGACTTCTACAAAACCTCTCTCATCAGTCAGTATCTTCTTAAGTCAGCACTCTTCAAAATTTCCCTGACTGTAGGTGAGAAGTGTTGGGGTGGGTTTGCCAATTCCTCCTTGTTCCATAACCTGAATGGAGGCCTGTGTGTCTATTACGGGATGCACAGGTGGGCAAGATTCCTCCCTGGTCTGTCGGCTTATGGTGCTGGGTCCCACAGCTCCCACAGAAGCAATTCTGTTCATGAACAGATGCCTAGTTAGTCGTTAAAAATAGGGACACAGAGCATGTTTGTTGAAATAAAAGTTCTAATGACTTTTCTTGAACCCATTAGGGATTTAAAGTTGCAGAGAAAACCATCACCTAAAAATCTTATGCCACTGTGATGCTGACATCACTGAGAACCTAATCATTAATTAGATAATTGCTCATCTTTTAGATTAATTAACAATAAGAGAAATAAAAATTTTATTTTACTCTCATTTATTCTTTCTCCAATGCTTTGCTTTCCTTTACATGGAACCAATGTTTGACTTATATCATTTTCTTTCTGGCCTCAAAACTTGTTTTAACATTTTTTTGCAGAGCAGATGTGACAGCAATGAATTACCTCAGATTTTGTTTTTCTGAAAAAGTCTTTATATTTCCTTTGTTTTTTATAGGTAATTTTGCTGGATATAGAAGTTTAGGTTGGTTTTCTTTTAAAAATATTTAAAATAGTTCATCCCATTCACTTCTTGCTTGCATGGTTTTTGATGAGAAGTCCACTGTAGTTCCTGTCCCGTTTCCTCTAGAAGTAAGTTTCCCCTCCACCCTTGCCTTCTTTAAATATTTTGTCTTTGTCTTCCTGTCTTTTGAATACAGTTTGCTTAAATAAAGATATTTTTGGTGTTTATTCTGCTTAATGTTCTCTGAGCTTCCTGGATCTGTGGTTTGATGTCTGTCATTAATTTTGGGAAATTCCAAGACATTATTCTTCCCTTCCATGGATGCAGAACTCCCAATCTAATTCCTGGAAGCCCTGAGGCATGTTAACTCTGTTTTTGCCACTTATGTGAGATAGGAAGGCTAAAGGGGGCTAGAGCAGGAGGAATGCCCAGTAGTCCATCTGGGATAAGGCTCTGGAAAAGTTTCTTAACTGGAGAGTAGGGCTGTGTTAAGGAGAGGGAACTGGGCACATTCTACAGTGATTATTCTTCCATTCTCCCATCAGAACCACAAGGAGGAGGTGTTCCTGGTAGTAAAACCCATGAAATTGTGTGTGTGTGTGTATGTGTGTGTGTGTGTGAAGGTCTCCTAATACTGCATTCCTTAGTAGTTTTCTTACTCTCACACTAGCCCACATTCAGGCTCCAACAATTCATCCAAATCACCACTTAAGTGTTCCTACCAGGTTATTGTTCCAGCATCTTCTGCTGCAAGTAAACATTTCAGATGTGGCTCTCTGGATATACTTCTCTTTCAATATTTTGAGGAGATGGTTTTCCCTGCAACTTTAAATCCCTGATGGGTTCAAGAAAAGTTATTAGGATTTTTATTTTGTCCAACATGCTCTTATTGTAAGGACAGGAGTGATGACTTTTAAGGTCATTATTTGCAAGTTAAACCATGGACACTTATTGTGAGTAAAGCTTCTGCTACTTAGCATAGCTGAGGAGGGGGAAGAGCAGCTCCTCTTTCTTGAGTGACTCATATCATTTTCATCTTTATCCTTTCTTATTAATTCTAAGAGAAACTCAAGTTTTTCTCTTCATTCATAAATACAATTTCTTTAGTAATTAATCAGTTTTTAATTGTCCCAATTATACTTTCAAAAATTAAGTATTCTGGGCTTCCCTGGTGGCGCAGTGGTTGAGAGTCCGCCTGCTGATGCAGGGGACGCGGGTTCGTGCCCCAGTCCGGGAAGATCCCACGTGCCGCGGAGCAGCTGGGCCCATGAGCCATGGCCGCTGAGCCTGCACGTCCGGAGCCTGTGCTCTGCAACGGGAGAGGCCACAACAGTGAGAGGCCCGCGTACCACA